>SCLG01000495.1:44137-63918 GCA_004367875.1 Oikopleura albicans | reverse complement strand
CTCCGGCGGGATGGAAACTCGCAACTATATTTTTAGAGGGGAAAAAAGCCATGTGAGAGAAAAAACTTGTTGGAAAACTTGGCCAACGGTCGAATTTTTCCCAAAGCCCACCCGAAGCATTAGCTAACGCCCAATTTGACCGACGCAATGGCCAACGCGTTAGGAAGAAAATTTCTTCAACACCCAACGTTCGATGGCGTCTTGGTAAATGTGTGCATAAAAATATCATATTAAACTGGCAAACGAATAACTTTGTGATTATTTTAGAGTAAATAAATTAGCTGTATTTATTTGTGCATCCTTACTTTGAACACAGGGAGTCTCATATTCAGGGAAACTAACTTTTACCAGAAAAATACTAATCAAGGGACCCATTTTTTCGGGAAAAACAAATTCAAAAGTTCAAATTGACTGAAAAAATTCAAATTAAGAGACAAAAGTGGAGTACACGTACGCGAGATTCTTTGTCCCACACGTATTTAGCCACATCTCGCGCACATTTTTGCGTAAAACTATCAAACAACATCAAAAATATTTATTCTCATAATAAATCTAGAAAAAAATTAACTTATACTTAATAAGCATGTTTGCCATATAAAATACCAAAATGCGCGCGAGAATGTTGAATAAATCTTGCGCGCATTTTTGTGGCATACTTCTGCATACTTCTGGGACAGAAAATTTCGAGCGCAAAAAGAGAATGCGCTCGAGATACGTTCTGGACGGAAAATTTCGCGCGCAAAAATAAAATGCGCGCGAGATACGTTCTGGATGAAAAATCTCGCGCGCATGTTATGTTTGTACGCGAGATTTATCGTCTCTTACGTATCTCGCGCACAAATTTCTGCGCGCGACATACGTTCTATGTATTTCGCGAGATATGTGTCCACCACAAAAGTGGACATGGATAAAAAAAACACCCTTTAATGTGAGACCCCTGTATGTAATCGGCATATATTAAACTACACTACCTGCGTCAATTGTCTACAGCGAGTATTCCGCCAACAATTTTTTGCGGTAAAAAAAGTCTTAGACCGTACTGATTTTGAGTTTTGTTATAAACGAATATATAAAATATATAGAATTTTGGAATTAAACATTTTATTTGTTTTACAAGAGACCTCAGTTGTGCTGCATAACTTATTTATACTCCATATTCCCATAGACTAGTTTATCAAATCATTAATGGCGCTTCCACAATCACCCCATGCATAGAAATAACCATAATACGTGAACACAAATCCGAGCACAAACCCTAAAATAAAATTTAATATTTTTTTCAAGGGTGAATGAAAATCTTACAGCAAAGCATGATGACATAAATTAACAATTGGAGATTAACTCGCGAGTTAAATATGAAAACTGAAATTCCACGCTCCGGCAACGGCGAATAGTACATAACAACTGGCATAACAAAGACGTAGAATATCCCCTAAAATAATACAATTATTTAAAGAATTAGAAAATTTCTATGACAAATGTTATTTGTTAACTTCCAGAGCATGAGGCGATTCTAGTATTTTTGCTTTACAATGCTAAAACCTACTTTTTATTCGCACTGTCACAAACTTGGCGGTTACTCCGTCACGATCTCATGCGATTCCCCGTCTGGAAATGTCTAGCAGTTCTAGCTTAGAACTTTGAATTATAGTCTACCATGGGTTATTTCTGCATATTGCTAATGTTCTAACGCGAAAATTGTAGGTTTATGCAGCTAATCAGCGGCCGCGATTTGAATCAGCGCCCAATAAGCGCGCCAAATTGAAAGTAAATTTAACGGCGCCACATTTCAGATATAGAAATAACCCTTGTATAATAGAAGGTTACGAAATGTTATGTGCAATTTTAGACGAATTTCCTCCTATGCCGCATTCTTCTTTACGCAAATTTTCTTCCTACGGGTTAATATCCACTCGTCCCTTTTTGCAACTAGGCTAGGCGTTATCATTAACTCGTTTTCGTTTGAAATTACTTGCAAAAAGGAACGAGTGGATATAAACCCGTAGGAAAAAATTCATGAAAAATTGCACAAAATCATCTTATAACCATTCTATGAGGTAGTTTGACCCGTATATTACCATTTTCATATTCTAGCCTTTTCGCAGACTTTCTAGAGCGATTAGTGCGTATTTGCCCCAGTTTCTAGAGAGTTAACTTACAAGAATAGACAAGATCATTTCAATCGTAACCGCTCCGCGCAGTAAGTAAAAGTTTTCCCTATTGTTAACCAAATCAAGATCTTGCTCGCTCAAATACAGAATGATGAACAAAACCGAGGCGATAAACGCAGCCATAACGATAAGATAGTTCAAAAACACAGAAGTATTACGAAGAAACACAATACAGCACATCTTTCCTTTGCTTCGTTTACGACTTCCTTTTTTATCGGGATGATAATTCGAGTCATCTTTGCTTTTTGGCTCATGAGAAGGTTTTCTACGGGGAAAGCTTTTTTACGTTGTAAATTTTGCACTTCCTACTAGTATTATGGTGCCATAAGAGACTTGTTACCTTATTCGGATGTATTCAATAAGCCTATTTTGTATGGCTAATAAATAGTAACCAGTAAAAATTGTAAAGTACACAGGGTGCGCCGTTATGTTTCACTTTTCCCCGCCCATGCTGTTATGTTTCACTTTTTTTGTTTTGAGAAAATATTTTCCCCAAATACGTATATTTATACGTTAAGCCCTACGCCGTTATGTTTCACTTTTTCTCGCTCGGGTCATTATGTTTCACTATTTTTCGATTTTTTTGTGGAACATAACGGCGCACCCTGTGTATAGAAAAAGGGGCAAGAGTTTGTAATGATAGGAACAGGGAGATGTCCCCCTGTTCCTATCAGTAACATCTATTTTTTATTACGGAAAAAAAACGGGAACTGTCAAAGTGCTCGTCATTTTACCTAATTAATTTTACCTAATTAACCCACAAATACCAAAACGTTTTTTTAATATAAGCGTGTTTTAAATACCGGTGTTAACCGGCAAAACCATAAAAGTCAAAATTCAACACAAATAGGGTTTTTTAAATAAAAGTTATATAAAAAAGGGTGCCGTACAGGGGTGAATTCGTGTTTCACCAGGCATTAACCAGAGTAAATAGTCAAAGAGCCATTTCTTTTCAATCTCGGATTTTCATCATCAATCTCGGTCATATTGTCAGCATGAATTTTCGATTTTTTCCAACTTTCGCAGCAACATACTAAATTTCGCCCTTTTGAGAATATACTCGCAATATAATGGAGCAGGGTTATCATAGTGGGCACCAGCTGAATCCACGCAATAATAAACATCGTTTCGAAAACATCCGCAAAAACTCGGCCCACATGAAACTGGGGTTGACATTCTGTCGGTATATTATAAAGATCCTCTAATGATAAAATCACATTCGTATTTTCCGTCATTTTTATCGCAACTCTTGGGGGGAAATAACAGATTCAAACTAAGAACTTTTGTCTTTAGTTAAATTTCCTATTGTCCGGCTTAAACAAATACTGTGTCATTATGAGCGGCGTGACGATTATCCGTGTATAGTGCAAATTGTTTAAGTTTGGATTACTGTTTTCATTATGATATCCATAACAAAAAATATACATGTCATATATGGTATTGACTTTTTTCGAAACAAAATCATCCAGAAAATTTAGAAATGACTCGGGTAGCTTTTTTTTAGGTTCCATAGCGACGAGCGAAAATACATTACGAAGATATAGATTTTCGCTTGCGCGCCTCATCGTGTCTTACTGAAAAATACATTACGAAAGTTCAGGGCGTTTGCGGTGAATATTATCACGTGCTCCAGAAGTTATATGTCAAAAATCGGCCGGCGTCTGAGGACGTAAAATAAAATGAAGATATTTTTTGCTTTTTGAAATTTTTCCGAAAATTCAACACTTTTTCACAAGGCTTTAAGATCTAGTAGCCTTTGAAGATTACAATAGTTTGATTTGACTTGAGAAATGAACTCAATGACTAAAAATACATCATTAAAAAATGTGAGCTAAACCTGAGCTATTTTGAAAACTTAGGTACCCATACGGTATGGGCCCATACGGTATGGGCCATACCATATGGCTTAAATGATATGGGGTACTCCCCATAAGGGTACACCCAAAATTGTACCTTAAAATCAAAGCTGTCAAAAATAAGTCGACACCTGTTTCAGGGTTTTAATCCCGGTTTCTTTTTAGTCCATTTCAGGCGTTTTGATCAAATTTGATTAAATGGACCCCTAGGAATTAAGGGCTTGTACGTATCAAGAGCACCATACATTAAGGTCCATACTTAACTTGTTGTAATTCTTGACTAAAAAAAATCATTTTAGGCATAATTTTCATAGAAAAATTTGCTAAAAAATGGATAAAATTGATAAGATCGATTGCGGCGGAACTCAGGACAATACAGCTCGAATCACGTGGGATGTTCACTATTAGTCTTAAAGAGTATGTCCGGGTGCACACGATCGCTTTTTTAATGATTATTTTTTTTGTTGTTCAATGAGGACACCAATATTTATTTATATTATATACTTATCGTCAAGTTTGCACTGCAGGAATGTTCAGAAGAAAGGAGAACTGTACAAAAATAATGATTATATAAATGTGCTGCAGGATGGAAGCCAGTTGCTCGATTTGATAAAAGAATCCGATGTTGCCCATTTAGTACAATTTTACAGTGTTACTTGTGGTCATTGTTTGGTATTGAATTTATTTAAATGACCACATGAGGCATACGAGAAGTATTTCATGTTTTTCCTAACCGAGAAACTATAATAATTAACTTCGTTAAACACAGCAACCTGTACAGTTAGTTTCCGTATGTAATTTTCGAAATTTGCGTTGAAAAGATTTGAGGGACTGATCCAATCCTTTTTAGATTCAGTCGGTGAGGTAAAGATTTGACGATTTAGTTTTTTTGTCAAAAACTGTCAACTCGTTCCGTTACTACAACTCGTTCCGAAACCTTTTGGTTATCACTCGATTTTATATTAACTATGTAAAATTTGAAAAAAAAAATTTCATTACTATTTTTTGTAATTAAATTTAAAAAGTTGCATCAAATAAATAGGATTAATATTTTCGTTTGTTAAAATTTATATTAAAGTCGGGGACGTAACGAATTGACACTCTTGTGACCATTTTTGTCAACAACTGTCAACTCGTTCAGTCATTGTCATCTCGTTACCTCACCTACTGCTTTTAAGAATAGATTTTAATATGGCTTTTTGAAAAAACACCGAAAAGATTGCTACATATTTTGATTCAAAATACATTTTGACTTCGTAGGCTCGAAAAAACTGGAAATTTGCAAGATAACTGTGCCGGTGCGCAGTCGCATTGATGAAAAAACGTATATTATTTTTTGTTCAAAACTCAATACCGAAATTAATCCATGAATTTGCACCGATATTTACAGATTTTGCCAAAAGTATATGTGGATGGAGAACTTTAATCGAAGTTGTTGCACTAGAGTGTCAGACAGAAAACTATTTTGTTTGTCATCGATTTGGATGCGAAATATATCGTTTTCCCTCATATATTTCCCAAATAAAATATTATTATATATAATAAATTATAATTATATACAGTACTTATCCTACCAAATGTGGTGAAATCTACGACATTAACCCACCCCTCTCAAAAAATCTTTCATCCAACTATTAGAGCTCCATTTTGGGTTCCCGATTATCCAACATTCAGTAAATTGTCAGAAATATTTAATTCAATATACGACGAGTCCCGTTCAGCTTGGTGACCAACTCATTACCCACATCAGTAGTATATTTTTACATAATCACTAATATTTGTAGCACAATTTGTATCAATGTAGCACAATTTGTATCAATTTGTATCAATGTAGCACAATTTGTATCAAAGTTAACTCGCAGGGGGAAGTGTGTGCATATATGCACACGACTTGGTTTTTCGTGGATTTAAGGCATAAGTAGGCCCCGTAGGGCAGAATTGGTATTGCTGACCCCCTCAACGTTTCGAGAAAATTCCATTGGCGGTATTTTTTGCGTAAGTTGGATATTTCAAACAGCTCTCTAGGGGGCCCTGGTTGCCCAAATCAATTTCTTAATAGTCAGATCGACGTAGTTTGACGAGCTCTACAATTTGGCTTTACCAGTTTTACCAGAATTATTGCGAATTATTGTGAATTTTTAAGTGTCTGCATAGTACGTGCACACGATTTCCCCCTACGGGTTATCAAAAAGTCCTTCCCCTGAGAGTTAAAATAAAAATAATCGTTCTTATTAATTCCTACTTAAGTTCTCCTGCTTTTTTATCGCCAGAAAAGGAAATCGCATTTTGTGGGTCTTTGACGAGTTTTATAAGAGATCCCTATGTCGTTTCTGCTGCAAAAATTCTGCATAATTGGCTTTTGAAAATTTATATAATCCAGCAAACTGTACTATGCGACGGTTCTAATATGTATAAATTACAAAGTGAATAATAAATATTGAATTTCCATTCCTGACAGTTAAAAAGATTATTCCCGGCAAGTGATAAAAATAATACATTTGGAGGTTTGACTTTAAATGCGGAAAACGAGACAAAGAAAGGTCTCACAAAAGTTATAATCAACTTTCTCACAAAAAATCCGCCTACTCGATGGATTTTCACAACGCCAAAACCTAAACTAGATTTTGTTGATATTCATGAAATTGGCCGAGCCTTACTCGATCATGCAAATCAAACTTCTCGATACCTCTGGTCGGTTTTTTTTAATCTACAAACTTACAAAATAATTTAACTTTTTGGGGTCACCATCGTCACAAACGGCCAATTTTCCCTCACATCTCATCAAAGCGGCCTCAAATCAAAAATCGATGATAGACGGGTCAAACCACATTTCATGGAGAAAATTTTGGAATAAAAATTGGAATAATTTTTTTTGGAATTTTTTTTTTTAAATCTTCCTGAGATGACTTTGGAGACCTCTGATAATTTTTTTATTGGTCAAGATGGATTTGTCATGCTGAAGTGCCCCGTAATACAATTTTTTATCCTTTAAAAACGGCCAGAACAGTTTTGTGGGATGATCATCACACAGTGTCCCGTTATAAGAACACCTGTGACCCACCGGTCCGGAGTTAAGGTGACGTGGCACCGGAGTTAAGGTGCTTGACTGTGTGGGCTTAGAACCAGTTTTATTTTGGAGATTGAAACAATAAAAAATATTTTAATCTACAGTGCATATTCTGCAAAGTAAAGCCAGGTAGCTTTTATTTACGGTAAATTCCGAATTCTGAAAATTCTGGAAATGTCGAATTTTTCCAATTATAAATTTTGTTAGGGCCGTTTTAGCCTCACCCAGTCAAAGACCTGCTATAGAAATTTTTTGTACTAAAAAGTTCGTAGCATCCGAAAAAACCAACATATGTTTGTTTGTTGAAGACGATGGAGATGAAAATTATGATTCATTTTTGACTAGAGAAATTATGCTTGACATGAGCGATTTTGTTCAGATAATTTTTCGACGCGTCAGAAAATCGACAGCACAAGGAAACAGTTATCAATAGAAGTACACAGAGTGAGCAGATAACGGCCAGTTTGAACGGTCGTAGGTAAAAGTGGAACCGCAATGTATTTACTATTGTCAACGGCTATTGTTTGTGGCTTACTAATAGTAACTACTGTATTATAATTCTCGTTACATTTTATATTTAATAACGCTTTTAAAATTGTTTACATAACTGTTAAGAACTCGATATTTTGTCAAATGGTCTGAAAACTCAAAATGCAAAAACTAGTAAAGACTTCGAAATGAAACTTGTATTTCAAAAATATTTGGCAAAATTTTTTGGCAAACGAAATACAATGATGGAAACCCAACATGTCAGTAATATGTGATACCCAAAAAAGTTAATTGAAAATTAAGATAATTTATAGTTTCGGTATGGTCTTAATTCCCAAGTGTCCCAAGTGGCATATAATCGTTAGGGGGACATATATAGTCGTATTTAGTAATTGTTTTTCATGTAATTGTGTGCAAGATTTTAAAAGTTGATTGTTAGTATGAGTGTAATGTCTTCGTTTCGACACGTTTGTCACCTGAGTATGAGATCCTGATTACCAACAAAATAATCGTCATGAGTAGGTTTATGACACAATTTCTACTACACTGCTTAAGGGTTTATCCGCCACTTTGCCCGCTCGTGCGCTTATCCGGCCAGTTTTTTTCCCAAAAGTTTTTTGCCAATCCCGCCCACGCACTGAGGGTTTATCCGGCCGGACGGGTTTATCCGGCCAATTGTGCTTTTAGTTTATTCTTGCAAATGGGTTTATCCGGCCATTTTCTTACTTGTGTTTTTCGCTGAGCTGGACAAATAGGTCTTTCTCAAAGTCTTGCTGTAAATTGTCAACCACTCTCATGTTTTAGGGTTTCGAATACAGTGATTCTTGATTTTTTTTTACGATGTCTTGCAAGGAACTTTTTGCCAACAGACGATATATTTTTTCTGAGATGAAAGTAGCTGGTTGTCTTTGAGATATCGGTTGAGCTTCGTCATAGAGTCTTAATATCTCTCTTTTTAATTCAAATGAAAAATGATATTCAAATTTCGATTTTTGCGTTTTTCTTTTATTGACCATATCCACAGTATGGTATGTTAAAACAATGTTTTTGTCACAGTGAAATTTACGTAATGCGAGGTCAAAAATGAGTTACATGATCGTTTCTAGAAAATTTCCCGCTCGTTTGCTTATCCGGCCGGTTACTAAAATCCATCCGTTACAGGGCGCGTGTGAGGGCTCAAGAACCTGGGGCCAATAACAGCCGTTTCTGTAGAGCGTGTCCAATACTCGCGCGCCTATTGGACAATTTTTTCGTCTTTCATACTACTCATAGCTAGTTCCCTACTAAGAGCCAATTACGGCAAACGACATACAACGCCCTGTGAGGGATGGCTTTGAGTAGCAAAAAAAGTTTAATTTTCCGTAACGATCTGTAAGCTAAAAACTAGCAACTTAGGTGCAATCTCCCAAAATTCAAATTTTTTTCACAGGGCTTATCTGATAACCTTTGGAGATTACAATAAGTTGATTTGACTGTAAAAATGAACTCTATGGCCAAAAATATGTCTGTATACCAAATTTTGGCAATTTATAGGCACTCGTTCAAAATTCAACATTTTTTTCACAGGGCTTATCTGATAGCCTTTGAAGATTTCCATAGTTTGATTCCACTTCAAAAATGAACTTAATGATTAAAAATGCGTCATTAATTTGAGCTAAATCTGAGCAAATTTGAAAATTTAGGTACCCATATGGGGACTCCCCATAAGGGTATTTTCAAAAAAAACATTCCAAAAAAAAGCTCTCAAAAAATGAGTCGACACCTGTTTCAGGGTTTTTTCAGATTTTTATGGTTTCAGGACGAAATGAGCAAAAATAGAAAATCGCCGATTTTGAACGCGTCCGAGAAATTTCGAATTCTCGAATGTTTAGCAAAAAAATTAGTTTCATTGTATGTTTCATATTGTTCCTCATAAAATTTGGTGAGACACGTGTTTCAGCGATTTTCGATTAAGCCCGGTTTACAATCATTTTCGGTCGATTTAAGGCGTTTGGTCCAAATATGGACCATTGTCCCCCTGGGAGTTAACTCCTATTTTTAAATAACAAAGAGACAAACAGCCGTCAAGGGATCAGCGTCCCTCACGGGGTTAATTTGGGACAAATTTGTATTAAAATGGCTTACATGTAAATTATAATCTACTAATTAGTGTACTATAAATTATAGTCTATAATCTATTATTTTAGTATACTATTAATTAAGGACCGGTCAGAGGAGTTGTTTACAAAGTCAATCTTGTAGAAAAACGCTCTTGGAGACGTTAAGAAGCAAAAAAGTTATCCAATGTTTTTTTTCCAATGATTAGCATACAATGGTGCATTTTTCGGCAATGGTGCATTTTTCGGCACCAAAATTGTTGTGGTTGAACTTGGAAAACCCGGCGAAATTGACGCGTTGAAATTTTATGTACAGAAGAATCATACTAAACCTTATGCTATTTTTTGTAAACAACTCCTATGACCGGTCCTTAATGTACTTACTTCATTTTGGCCTATAGTCTGTAATATGGTCAAGTTGTTGTTGTTGTTGAGATACAGAGACCAAATATGTTTTTTCAAAAAAATTCTATCGTGTCAAAATTGCACTTAAAGACTGGTCAATGAACAGGATAATTGACTTTTTAATTCTATCGAAAATTGCATGAATAATTATTCATGTATACCGTATAAGTATGGTATAATTTACCGTATATTTCCCGTATTGCATCCGTATATTATAAATAGGATATGTGCATAATTATTCGTGCAATATTTAAAAAATCAAGTCAATTATCCTGTTCATTGAACATTCTTGTGCAATTTTCCTGCATTTCAGCTATTTTTCAGCATTTCAGCAATTTTTCAGCATCTTGACTAAGCTTTGGCTTACATAAGCTAAAGAGAGCCACAACTTACTTTTTATGCACAACAAAAAAATAAATTATATTTAAAAACTTGAAAAAAATAACGTATCATTCGTATTTTATAGGCGATAATATTGCAAGTATCAAGTATGCGCGTGTAACCATTCCCACGACAGAGCAGCCCCGCGAAGCGGGGCTGAGTATGCGCGACTAACCATTCCAATGACAGAGCAGCCCAGCGAAGTGGGGTTGAGTATGCGCGAGTAACCATTCCTATAACAGAGCAGCCCACCGAAGCGGGGCTGACTTTGCGCGAGTAAGCATTCCCATGACAGAGCAGGGGACTGGTTATTGGACTAGTTAGTATTCCGTGGTTACGCATGCATACTCAACCGCGCTTCGCTGGTCTGCTCTGTCATGGGACTGGTAAGGCGTGCATACCCAACTCTGCTCCGCGGGGCTGTTCTGGCATGGGACTGGTTACGTGCGCATACTCAACCCCCCCCCTTCGCGGGGCTGCTCTCTCGTGGCAATTTTTACTCGCGGGCTCATTTTGTACCGCTGTGACGTCATTTTTCGGTTCTAAACCGTAAAATTGCGTCCTTTTAGGTTCTTAATTAGTAATGCGTTACTTGAAGTAAGTAATCCAGCTGATCTCAATCTAGTTTACACATTCAATCTTGGCCCCTTGTTCTTATTAATCCGATTGAAAACTGTTTATTAATCTGCTTAAAAAACTATCACTGTTAAATCGGTCAAGCGTTTTGACCGCTATTTGTGCTGTTAAAGGCGCGCTATTTTGAGGATATAAAATAGGGCGTCAACTGTTTCAAATTAAGTTTTAATTCAAATAAAATGAAAAATACACGATTTTAACAGAGTTGTGGTCCACGAGGGAACTAGGATGAAGCCCCCGAAGCAAAATGGCCATTCCCGGATCAAAGAAACAAATTCTCACCGCAATAGCGGAATTGCATCCTATGTAGCCCCGCTTCGCGGGCTCATTTCTCTACTCTAATATGGTAATCGCATACTATGCAGCACCGCTTCGCGGGCCCGTAATTGCATCCTATATATCCCCGCTTCGCGAGCCCGTTCTGTTCTCTGATAGGCTAATCTTATTTTATGAAGCCCCGCTTATTTGGCCCATTTTGTACCCCAATAGCGGAATTGCATCCTATGTAGCCCCGCTTCGCGAGCCCGTTCTGTTCTCTGATAGGCTAATCTTATTTTATGAAGCCCCGCTTATTTGGCCCATTCTGTACTCTAATAGGGTAATTGCATCCTATGCAGCACCGCTTCGCAAGTCCATTTAGTACCCCCAAAAGCGTAACTGCATCCTATGTAGCCCCGTTTCGCGAATTGCAATTGAATTGCAATTAAATCGTGTTGTTGTTTAGAAAATGAGCGGGGCCACTCCTGATTGGCCTATTCCCAAAGCACGTGAAACGTGCGGGCTAACGCTTAGCATTGTTCGAAGACTAGATTTGAATCATGACACGCGCGCTGCTTTGCCAGCGATAAAACTCACGCCCGCCCTTAAGCGGAACGATAGCTATAAAATAAAAATAATTCGTATTTGCCTGACGGCCCGTATGTACTCCAAAAGCGGTCCCGGGTTAAGCTAAGCCAAAACGTTTTTGGGCTCACATAAGCTAAGCTAAGCAAAAGTATATTTTGAGTCACATGAGCTTAGTTACGTCAAAATTTAATTTCGGCTCATACATGTATTAGGAAAGCTAACCTAAGCCAAAATATAAGCCGACTTTGCCGAGCCCTGTTTGAAACCCATTTGAAACACCCAGGGTGTTACACCCTTAGGGTAAAGCAAATATTGTTTCAAACCTATTTTCTCCACGGTCTAAGATTTTTGCTTAGGGTAAAGGCTTCACCGTAAAGCAAATCGACTACACATTTGAGCGGTTTTTTTAAATTTTTATTCATTTTTTCTATGTTTAAGATAAATTACATAAAGCATAAATTCACATTATATTTTTGTTTGTCAACGTCTCTTCTCCACACGGATTATAAACTACGTTATGTCTCATTTCGATTTTTGAACTATCATGCCAAATTCGCCAAAGCTCGATTGGCTCAATGTGCTCGTTTGGGAAAATAATAAATTGCTCGATGTGGAAGCTGAGTTCCCAACACGCTCGTTTTTGGTTTACTTTTTCAAGCAACTACCAGGTATCGAAAATGACACAGCCCAGGTTGACGCGGATAAAAAAGACGAATTTCTCAAAATCGAAGAGCTCGAATCCATTTCAATCATGGAAGGCGAAGCAGGGATCGAAAAGCAGAAACTGATTTACCTGTTTTCCGGTTTCGTCATTTGTGTTTTCGCCAAAACGAGGCTATTTGCATCGAACTCACAATATATCTAGATATTTCGACTGGTATTAAAATATGGATGTTTTCACGTGAAAACAAAAAAAAACATTTTGGACACACCGCAAAATCACTCTACTGTTGTGGGTCGTCACTTTGTCACCAAGCTCAACGCGAGTCGATAGATACGAGCGAGTACTGTTTCAGCTTACAAGCGAAATTTACTCGGTGACACTTTTTTCTCACGCCAGTACCATTCACAACGTGATTCTAGCCTAATCCTGATTTTTTGTGAGTTTGACGTGACTTTGATTAAAACTTAACACTTTTTGACAAAAGCGCACATTTTTCGATCTCTGAAGCAAAGAACTAGATCCAAAACGCGCCGATCCTAATTTACTTTATACCGCCGACCTCGAATCTACAATTACGCATTTACTTAGACGCGAATTTCCTTCAGGATAGTGCTAACAATGTCTGTCACCGGTTTGTTTGGTTGATTGTCCAACAGTTTTACAGCTTAGTTACATAGGCTATGTATATTATTAGTACGTATAAAATACGAGTAGATACGTTTTTCAAGCGAGAAGTACCGGTATTTCCGGAGCACAAAGTTGGTCCCTTCTTTTCGGACTCTGTCTTTAAGTTTCAAGCTCTTACACTCGATTGCGTTTTAACCTACATTCCCCGTAAAAATATACCTTATATTCCTTCCAATTAACCCTTTACAGTCCATGTTCCATGTCATGGACACCATGCGTGCACTCAAAAACATTTTTCAACACGGACGTTCATAATGGCCGCAGTGACCGCATTCTCATTTTTATATAAACCGCCCATCTAGTCGATAAAACCACGCCAATTAGCAATAAAAAGTTGAGACTATAGATGGCATGCGACTTGACATTCTCAAACGATTTGTATCTACACTGGTCAAACTCTATCCAGGACGTCAACATGTGGTTGAACAATTAGTCAGGTAAGAGCGCTAACGTTACTAAATACATGTATGTTTCGTTTTTTTGCCAAATAAGACTTTTTTCGGAGTAGTTTTAACTAGAAAAAACTTCGAAAAAGACGTTAATTGTATAAATTTCCATGAATTAGTGGTGTCTCCCATATAATTTTCATAAAAAACTTTCTTGGAAAATTTTTTTTTACTTGATTTTGGTCTCTGCAAGCCCGTGGGCCTACTAAATAGTAGTTACTGTCAAACTATCCAATCATATGTTCATCTTTTAGTGTTGACGAAATTCTGTTGAACAAAAATTTAACAAAATTGCATTACTTGGAATGGGATACTATTTTATCAAATTTAACAACAGTCAGGTAATCCAGAATTCGAAGAGTAATAAATTAAATTAAGTGCGCCATTATCTTTCATTACCAAATTTAAAAAAAGGTCTGAGATAATGGAAATTTGAAAGATAGCGGCGCAGTGCGTAAGCGGTTTGAAATCTATAGAAAATATGCGAAACTCGCAACAAAGATAACCAAACTACCTTATCATAGTGTGAGGGGGATTAGCTGAAAAGTTTTCTCGGGCTATACAGTATGGTACAGTATGGCATACAATATGGCCCATACTGTTTTATTAATTTATTCCGCTAATACCTACTATTAATTATTCTGAAAATTGACATACGGTTACCGTTTCAATGAATTAATACATCCTCTTATAAGGAAAATTCGCCGTGTCTAATAATTTTAACATGTTTTAAAGTTAACCCTTTCGATTTTAAATACTTTCTACAGATACTCCCTGTCAAGGCCCCTTACTTTTGGCACTATTCAAATGCCACTATTTGGCCCTATAACGAAATTAAAAACGGAGGCACAGGTGTCAAAGTGAGTTTTAACGGGAATTAATAAATTTTGAATTAAAGTAAAATATATTTTAGCGATGAGTGGGTCGGATGTATCGGATCAGAACCACAATACAGGTAAAAAGATTTGCACGTTCTCTATGAATGTTTTTCTATCGTACACTATTTATACACTTCATACATGTAAAATAATATTTATTGTTAAAAAATATACACTGTACTTTTAGGGGGTTTTCATGTGGCTTGTGGACTCTTTTCCATCTTCTAACCACCCAAAGCGCTCGCTTAGAAGATAACTGCACAGACGTGGTAAACCTTATTTATGATTTTACAACAAATATATTTTCCTGTCGGGCATGTCGAGAAAATTTCGTCAAAGAAGAAACCCAATTTCCCAGAATCGAAATTTTGTCGCCACGAGATGGCGTCCTTTGGCTTTGGAAGTTGCATAATTTGGTGAATAAAAGATTACTCAGTAAGTAGTTTCAAACAATATCAAATATTAAATTGAAAATCTTTATAAGTAGTATATACTGCGCAGCAAAAATATATCAGGTTTTTAAAAAACCTTGCTCTAATTTTGGTGTTCTTTGGACTCAAAGCAATCAAATATTATTTTCTCCAAAAATATCAAAACCAGTAATATCACCAGTTTTTAACCATATCACCAGTTTTTAACTATTTTGATAAATGGGAGTACAGTTGTGGATGCGAGAACGTAACACGCGAGAACGTAACAAAAATGCGAGAACGTAACACTTTTTTGGAGACAGTCGACATTTATGAGAACGTAACACTTTTTCTCATAATTTCTATTGAAATAACGCAAAAATGGCACAATTCTAGGCTAAAAGTCATCTATTGCTAGAGCGTAACACTTTTTGGCAAAACTTCTTTGGAAATAATTTGTCAAATAAATTTTTTCAATACCAAAATGACCTTTCGGAAGAAAGAAAAATCTAGTTTTGTACTGAAAATAAATTAAAATTGTTTTGTAAAATAAAAAAAATTAAGGACCGGTCAGTCATGTTGTGTACAAACTAAACACAAAAATCTCTAAACCCAAATTTTCGCGCACATTTTATGTTTTTATTACTATTTAAGGCGTTAGCTATTGTTATCAACAATAGTCAANTTCATTTGGGTAACACATTCTAGAAATATTGAGGTTTCAAAATTGCGATAAATATTTTAATTAATAAAATTAGTCATACAATTTTTCAAAATTTTAGACTGTTTTCTTCTGTTTTAATGTCTAATTTGTTCATAATGGTAGTTTAAAATGTTTAGAGAAATGGTCAAACATAATTTGGTTGCAAAGTTCGATACTAATCACAACGCATCGCACACTTTTGTTTCTAAAGTATGAATTTTAATGAGGAAGTTTTTTGAATCGTTGAGCATCAATTGAGTACTGTTGATGCTATAAATAAGGTTTTTTCGGCATGATGTTTAGCCACTTGTTGGCCTGAATCGTCAAAAGGGGATTTCCGATATCGTTTCTCGATCATTAAATTTCAAGGTCACAAGTTGAAAAAATTTCCCATTTTTCCATTTTTTCGAGATATTTTTTTTTCTAGACCAGTTACGCAAAATCGCTTTTTGACGATTGTGCGCCTGTATCGTAGGAACAAATAGCCGAAAAAAGCAAGTCGATATCACTAACGATGTTCAATTGATGCTCCGGAGAAGTTCAACTTTGTGTGAAGTTCAAGTCGACGTGGGAGGTCGGCGCTGATATATATGAAATTAAAAATCATGCTGTGTTTAAGTAGAACCCTTGTTATTATAGCACATAACAAAAAACAATGTGATCGTTGTTGTAAAAGGGATTTTATAGCGTTTTCCCCGAATGTGCAGCTTGTAAACAACACGACTGACCGGTCCTTAACGTATAAGGACTGTTTCGAACTCTAGAAGTAAAAAAAATAACTCCGAATAGAAAGCTTTTTTTTCAGATTCATTCATTTTTTATTGAATGTTGTTAACGAATGATGTGGCGGCATCAACTGTCTCTTGATAGGAAAAAAATCCCAGAAAAGTGAAAATGCAACGTCATAAGGATACCTGTATCCTTTACACGTTTTGCCGAATGTTATTTTGATGAATTTCGAAAAAAAATAGATGTATTTTTAAAATTCGGATTCTCCCCTGGGGAAAAGCGTTCAAAAATCGAATCGCATTTTAAGAACACTTTTTTAAGATAAAATTTGAAATTAAACACAAAATAATAACGGAAAACGAAATAACTACTAGAAAAAGAAAAAATATATTTGGACTTTTTAAGTGAGGTTGACAAAAAATGTTGCCAAAACGTAACAAAATCGCGAAAACGTAACAGTTTTTGACAAGTGAAAGTGTTACGTTCTCGCATCCACAACTGTAATTGTTTTCTGATTATTCATAGGCTATACGATATAGCCTTGATTATATAGCCTATATCATATAGCTTATATTACATGCAGTTCGTTGAGAATATAGACCACTTGTATAAAAGTTACAAGTGAATCAACGAGATGAAGAGGAAGAGAGTAATAATATAATTTCATCGATATCAACATTCTTCTGATAAGACATGGTATAATAATTAAGTGCGATATAAGAAAAATGAACAAAAAAAAAGCTCGAGATGAAAAAAAGGCGTCTAAATGTCGCAAGTCCATATTTGGAAGATACCTGCATGTAATTACCGTAGGCTGTCTGTAACTTCTTATTATATAGGGGTATCGTGAATAGATATACACCAGATGTACTTTTATCTTATGTACATTTAGCTTGGTAATTTTAGACTATCTTTCTATGCGGCATAGGTAAGGAAATCTTAGGAATTTCAAGGACTGAAATATAAAATATTAACGCTTTATCTGCTCCGGAAATGTATTTTATTGTATGACAAATAATAATTGGTCATTCCTTAAAGGTCTCTACATTTTGTCTGATTCAATGTGGGCAAAGCGTCAGTTTTATACCAACGGGTGAGAAACGGTTTGTGTTTAAGGAAGCGAAACGGTATTTGATGAGAAATCTTGATAAACAATAGAAAAACATAATGGGAAAATGGGAGTACATGTTGACAGCGCATCTGAGCCTTACGACATTTGATTGATGGCACATCAATGATCGGATAACCCGAATTTTTGATGACACAGGACTAATTTGGGTTTTGTATTGGGTTTTGTATTGTAACCATTGCGTGGATTTTTGTTCGTTTAATAAAATGACAAATGAGACGGTAACTTTTTAATAACTTTTTATAGGGTAAATTTGGGTAAAATTGGGAACAAAAATAAGAAAAATAGTGTTAGTCATATTTCTAAACGTAAGTTTAAATATAAGTAAACATGATTACATGACAAAATTATATAAGGTTTTGAAAATAATTATATTTTGTAAACTTTACTATTTTTCGCGGCGCGCGCACTTGAAGCGCGTCTCATCCAAAAATTAAGTTCATATTTTCCGATTCACCGGATTTCAATTTTTATTTGGTGACATTCATTTTGTTACAATGAAAACAGTAAAAGTAAAATCAAGTTACTCCATTAAATTGACGGTTGATCCCTGTTCGGGTGCGTCACTGTATAAAGCTTCAATTTCTGCATCTGTGAGTTGCTGCATGATTGGTGGATGTGATCTTGGACTATACGATCCACTGTCCGTGTCCGATGCGCAATCTTCGTTTTCGTCATCGAATTCTTCTGCTGCGATGTTGAAGTTCACCTGCACGGCGGCCAAGTCGACCAAATCCGGAACGTCATCCAAAATTATGATGTCGACTTCATTGTTGGGTGGAAGTTCGAGCACTTGAACGGCATCCAATGGTGGCGCAAAATCCGCCGAGCTGCCGCATCTAAAATACAAACACTTATTATACATATTTTATTTTTGATACTTTCATAAAGTGTAACTAGTTTATTAAAAATCCTAATTTTAGCCCATTTATGTTTGGTGAGAAAAAACGTCCTTTATGGGATCATGGACTGTTTTGTTGAAATACTTTACTTTTACTTACAAACTTTGGTTTCATTTTTCCCCGTTTTTCCATTTTTATTACAAAACTATTTTACTTACCGCGTTAGTTGTTAATCTCTGAATAACGTTAACCGACCCAAACCGGACCACCCGTTGGTTTGCAGTTCGAAGGCGCCATAGAAATTCGGGTCCGTTAGTGCGTGAAAGTGGTATTTGTGGAATGAACATGTTCGGGCGCTTGACTGAATTCATAATTGCACGTTTTAGCGTACGGAGACCATCTTCCCCAAATATCACCGCACCAACCGAATACACTGCTTAAAGGGTTATCCGGCCCCCCCTTATCCGGCCACTTTGCCCGCTCGTGCGCTTATCCGGCCACCATTTTTGCGCATTTTTCAGCTATTCCGCCTACGCCCTAGGGGTTTATCCGGCCGGGTGAGGGTTTATCCGGCCGTTTTTGGAAGACGAAAGTGGCCGGATAACCCCTTAAGCAGTGTAGTACATTTGTAGTCGGTCCAGTTTGCGGCAAAATACCACAAAAATCAAGTATTTAAACCGCTACCGGGCAAAGCCGGATTTGACAATTATTCTCAAAGCATGCCATAGTAAAAAATCGGTTTGCACGTTGGCCATTAGGAGCAGTTCGCTCACCTAATGGCAAATTCAAATCAGAAGTAAAGTACAGTTTGTGTTAAAAAAGAAAAAAAACAAAGTTTTGTTATAAAAATTGTGTTAAAAATTCAGACAAAAAAAGTTCTATTTAACCGGAACTACGCTGGTGCGACTTTTAAACCAACTGGTGAGTTCCGGGTTAGAACAAAAACAATTAAAGTTTTTATTTTAACCCGAGACCGTACAGCGTATACATTATTGTATACATCGCTAGTTTTCACTAATTATCTCGGTTTCTGATTGTTATAATAAAAAATCGTTTTTCATACTTTATTTTAAATCTTAATATAGATTGGAAACAAAAACAAAACATTTTTTTAATGCGTCGTTTTTTTCTGTAGCGCGATTTTATTATAGGTCCTTTTGAATAAAAACAGCCATTTTTCGGCATCATTGCTAGTTTTTCTAACTTATCTCGAAAATGGGATTATATATGATGATCTGGTTTTTTGCACTTTAACTGGTTGTTTGTTCTCAAACGAAACACCCACACACACAATTAGGAACAAGCGGTAGATTTGCGTGTGGCGCTAGAGAATAGAGTCATGTTTC
>SCLG01000495.1:0-41259 GCA_004367875.1 Oikopleura albicans | reverse complement strand
TTTTTTTTTTGCAAGACTTTGAGCGAAAGCCAAACATTTTAACCATTTAGCCGAACATTTAACATTTATATAGAAGCTGCAATGTCCTTTGGGAGTTAATTTGTTTTCAGAACTGATAAAAAATGTAATAAATATCCAAAAAAGTGTTATTTCAATTGCAAACTGTTATTTCACATGGGTAGTGCGTAGGCGGAAATGCTGGGAAAAAAGAGAGCAAAAAATGACGAAAAAAGTGTTATTTCAACTGCAAACTGTTATCTCAAATGCAAACTGTTATCCCAAATGGTGTTATCTCACATGGTCATATGGTGTATATAATTTTATAATTGTTAACTTTTTTTTTATTCTGACATGTTTTCCACTCAAATTTGGTGATTATAATAATTAACTACAACTATTCGTAGGTTCGTGCTGATAACCGAAGCATGCCCATTTGAATTATTGAAATTTCCTTCAACAGCCACCCACATTGCGTACTTGTAGCGCAAGGTGTCTTCGCTTTTTAAACACCATCGACAAACGGCTGACATTACTGGTAGTTGCTGTTTATGTCTTTATAAGTAAAGCGTGGATCAAATTATGCTATAAAAGTAAAGTACCAATTCATTAAATTTTAGTAAAGGATTTTTAACCTGATTTATTTTTGCTACTCAGCATATACGACGGTTAGACTGTTAAACCCTGCATGTTCAAAAAAAAATCATGATGCATCATTTTATTCAGATTCTGCGTCCGAAGACCCCGAAGTTCCAAAGTTCCAATATCCACCTTGGTGGGTCTGTGGGACATGCTCCCATTATCACCCCAAGCAACACGAACGAATTTTTTTGGACGCACCTGTGTATGATTTTTTAATGAACAAATACTCTGAAAGCTCAATTGTCGATCATTTCTTGCGAGAAAAAGCGCTGTCGTTACACAACGAGACATATGACATCCTAACCGAAGAAGAACTCAACTACTTGGTACACGCCTTGCGCCGTTATCTTTTAAAACCAAATGTACAAAAAACATTGGGAAAATTGCAAGATAACGGTGCAAGGCTTATATATATATAAATATACCGTATATTATATACGTATCACACAAAAAAATGTCTTAAAAATTGAATATAACGGGATGATTGAAATATAAGTATGGATTTTTTTATGTCTTTCAATTTCAACTTTTTGTTTAGAAAATGATCCATGCGCATCATGCCGAATTTTAGAAGAAGATTTCAAAAACAAGGTTCCCGAAGAAATAAAGTCTATTATTATATTTATAATTTATAAAATTCGTGTGATATGCTATTGACTTACTGTAAATATTATGTTGTTTCATGATGAACTTCAAAAAGAGGGTACCACCGAGTACGTACTTTACGTACACCAAAATTCGAACTCGCGTTATTCGATTTAATGATAACTTATCGCTCCCGAAGGTAGCCATAAGTTGATTATGGCATAGTAGCAATTTCCTGGCAATCAACGCAAACTGCAATTATCAAATTATGTCATTTTCAAACAGCATTGATTCTATTGCTGCTATGCCATAATATGAATTATATTTTTGCCAATAATACATAATAGGGCATGAAAAGTATATTTTGTAATATTGTAATTTACAACCGATAACTGTTTAACAATTAACAGGTGTTTTTTAACAGTTGGGTAGTCATGTATAATAAATTATTATACATGACTGCCCATTATTATTAATAATAATGTATACTCATCATGCACTCACTATAACTCATTATAAACATACTAATCTATAGTCTTAGGCTGAACACCCTACTGTAATCTTGAGCGAGATCTGGTATATTCTAGAATCTAGCTGTGTGAGGAGGTTACTTTTGTAGAATTGCGCTGATTAGAATTACTGCTAAATGTTTTTAACGAATGACGCAGGCGTGCTATTGCGACCATTAAATGAGCGGAATTATCTAGATAATATCGAGTCACCCAAATAATTTGAGCGGAATTTCCTCTTGAACAAAAAAATCGAGAATGAACTTGGAACCTTCAATATTGACGATAGCATTTCTATGAAACGAGTTCAATTGTTTGAAAATAATTGTCTCGAAAAGACGTTCGATTTCTGACAAAACATATTTCCCTGACGCATATACGGTATATTCGATATTTTTGACATGTAAACTTGGAAAAAAAATATTATGACTTTGACGAAAGGTCAGGCCGAGTTCAAAATAATAAATCGTGTGAATAACTAGTTAGTAAATCGTCACCTAGCAAAGGCCACGTGATGACCGATTGAACTTTCTCGAAAATATAAAATAGGATATACTAGATTAAACTACTTTTTTTTTAATTATAAATGCTTAACATACATGTATAATACGTTACAATAGAAACGAATGAGATCAAAGCTAAAAATCACATTCTTTTTTACGTTTCCCATAAACGAAATTCATTAGGTGGTATTTGAACTAGAAAATAGGTCATTTTATAAATTGTCATTTTAAAAGTGATCTTTCATACGGTGTTATTATACACTGTTATACCATATTTTTGGGAAGCGTAAAAGTGAATGAATTATACGAAAAAATATTCTTCTTTCTTCATAATATCTATGTCAAAAATGTTTCGTTCATGGCTAGGTGCAGGGTCTGGACCAGGGGTCGGCAACAGCCAGCTGGCCTTCCCAGTTCCAGTGACATGCCCTGGCCAGTTCGTGAACTGGGCAGCCGAGGCGACCACAGTTCATCAATTTTTTTTTCTGACTTATGCCGACCCCTGGTCTGGACCAGGGCTCGGTATAATTAAAAATAAAAACGCGCTGGCCTGTCGAACTGCCCAGCCAGCTGTCAATCTGGGAAAGCCAGCTGGCTGTTGCCGAGCCCTGGTCTGGACTCAATATCTCGTAGGCGCCACCTCCTAGAATCACGAAACTTTCGGATCAAAGGTATTTTGGGCTCGAGAATCCTATTTTTTGGTCAGTTTTTTGGGATTTTGGGGTCCTGGCCACAAATTTCGTTTTCGACGGTTTCCCGGAAAGTGACGTTTGGAAACAACGCTACCTACCCGTCCTTAAGTCTACACCCTGGACCGTGGACAGCCTACTCATGGGCGCTGATTCCCCGATAGCAAATTATGCTCATTTAAGACTTATTAAACAATGACTATTAGTTATTCGAAAAAATAATAATAAAACACTTTTCAGGTCATAAATAAGATTTAACCGTGTAAGATTTGCTTGCGTACAACGGTTTTACTAAAACTCCCACGGTATCCTCAAATATTTTATTGCAAAAAAGGGATTCACTGACTTCTGCCCTCGGTATTTAAAAACTTGATTTGACCAATATGTGCAAGACTCATAAATTTGTGGACGTATACCATGAGTTATTTCTATATCTGGCTTATGTTCTCGCGCGAGAACCGTAGGTTTATAGAGCCAATCAGCGGTCGCCATATTAACCAGCGTCCAATAAGCGCGCCAATTTGAAGGTAAGTTTAACCAAGCCAGATTTCAGCCAGATATAAAAATAACTCATTGTAGACCTACGTTTCAAAAACAAGGATGCACAGGTTTGATTGTGCCATTAAATAAACGGTTCGTAAACATTAAAATTCGACTAATTACGTGACATACGAATTCACGCTCCACAACCATATTGTCTTGACAGTTTTTTTTTCGTCATAGAACGCACCGATGCTCGTAGAATACCCTCTGGGAACAGGGGTCATTCAGTTTACTTTCTTGTTATTTTCAGGACACTAGCGACATCATTATAATCACGCCTAGAGTGAAATTAAACTGTTCGATTTTTTCAGTTCAAATGAGTTTGAACTTAGACGCAAGCAAAAAAAACATTATTTGCAATTTAACCTCTGTACTTGGGTTTACAAGATGAACGTATTCTCTCCATGTGGTCTGTGTTTTTAAGTTTTTGTTGGGGTTTACATCGTATAAATTATACGTGCCCTTAAAATTTGTTTTTTAGATCTCGTCTGCCATAACTTTGCCTTAATATTAATTCAAGTACTGCCCTAAGCGGAGCATTTTTTAATTTAATGCTTTTTCGATATAATCATGTCAACAGATGAAATCAAGGCGGTTATGAAATAAAACTTCTTCAAAAAGACTACGGTGAAAAGTACGATGCCTTTATAGTGTTTATGTTTCTGTAACAACAAAGGAAATAAAAAGAAAAAAAAATAAGTAAAAAACAATATCATTTATGAATTAATTAACTTTGTGAATTTACTAAAAAAAATCGGGGGTATGTAAATTTTCGTATAGATTGGCGGAAACCTGCGGGGTTGGTTAAAAAAAAGTATAATTTCAGTAGTTTCAGAAATCTGTACAAAATCTTAAATCTTGCTCTTGAAATTTGACTTCGCCCTTCGATCCGCAATTTTTCATACGATATCGTTTTACGCCAATTTAGGACAAGTTAGAAAGATTCGTGAAATCTGCACCATTGCACCCCAGAGAGTTAATGGAATAAAAAAGAAACAAATATGTATATATATATATATATATTCAATCAATGGATGGAATCGGTCATCTTCAAACGAACGCATCTGAACTTGACCGACGAATAGTTTTTTTCAATTATCGATTATAGATCTGAATGCAGAATAGATTACCGTTTGTACAATTTATATCGACGGTCGGGTTTAATATGAATAGCAATTTTTAGCAATAACAAGCTGTTGTGTCTATTTGGAAGCCGCCCGTGCATCAATAAAATGGGACGCACAGAAAAGTTGGATGCATTGGCGCCCGTCCAGACGCGTCCATACGTGCATTCCAATTTTTTCGTATATTTTTTGATAATGAATTCAGATTTGACAAAAAACAAATATTCGTAAAAACGTGTTTTTTTGTTTCATAACCAGAGGATTGGTATATATTATATATATATATATATATATATACTTTGTATATTTTGTCTTATAAGACCTGTTATCCAATAAAACAATGGTTGTGTAAAATTTTTCTACTATGCCGCAAGCCTCGGCACGCTACCCCATTTTCATTGTTGTTCAGATACGAGCACGGTGGCTAACAGTTAGCCGCTAACTATTTCTTGAATAATTCGAAAAAAGCGCTACGTTAGGAAACGTTAATTTATAGTTATTAGGTATATACTGGTAAACGAGGTTAAATACAGGGCGTCTAGTAAACACAGACAAAGTAAGGAAAATCGGGGATTGATTACACTATCATTACAAAGTTCGTTTTTTTATTATAAGCTCGAATATTCAACGGTTAAATTTCAACCGACCTAAGCTATCAATAAGTATTTATGTTTCACAATAGTATGAGCAATTTTATGAAATCAAGCTTTGATTAGAATTTTGAAATATCATAATTTCTAGAATTTGACTAAATCAACTACACTGTACTGTATACGCTTTGAATACAAACTAGGCTGCCCTAACAGTCTGTGCCCACAAACCTTTTCAGGTATGAAAATGTGACCAAATGATAATAGTGAGTATACTATGTGGCACAGTTTGATCTGCTGCACAATAAATCTCATTAGAAGAAATCCGTATTTTAACCCTTAGGGCCCTAATATACAGTTGTGGACACGAGAACGCGACGGGGGTGGTTGAATTGTTCTACTCCAAGCGAAACTTTTTTTGTTTTTTTTTTATTTCAAACAAGAAATGCCGCGCGAAAAAAAAATAATTTTGGGGCAGAACGAAAGAACTTCTGTATCCAAATGTTCTACCGTTTTGTGCTTTAAAAATTTTCATGATTTTTTTTCCAAAAACTACAAAATGCACTTATCCGATTTCCGATATCGTTTGTGGTTCTGTTAGGGGTGAATTCCCTATTGTTAGTCTGCCGTATTTGATGCAATAATTCCCATTTTGATTTCGCCGTTGTGCACCCAGTCCTGTCTCGACGTTTTAATAATGGGGTCGTAACCGCTGCATCAACTCGATGTCCTGATAGTTCCAAGGCATCGGTAATACGGCCCTTTGTCGTGAATCGCCTGTCTAACTTCGTCAAACATCCTGGTGTCAGCTAATAAGGGGTCGCGCGGCGCAAAGTCATCTGCTTCAGTCACCTGACGTTAGGGGTGAATTCCCTATTGTTAGCCAGCTGTATTTGATGCAATAATTCCCATTTTGATTTGATTGCTTTTATTGTGTTTTGTCAAAAGTTTTGTCTCAGAAATATAAAATAAAAAAGTAGTGTGGTTTAGAAAAAACGTTTTGTCAGAAAAAATGTAATTATTAATGTTCATGATCACTAGTTTAGAAGTACAGTTTAGAACTACTGTAGTGTATATTAATTGTTAATTAAAAACAAATAACTAGAATTAACATATGAAATAATGTTGTACTGTTTTAGGTAACTGTTTTTAGGTACTGTTTTTAGGTAACTGTTTTTAGGTACTGTTTTAGGTAACATAAATTTTTTTTTTGGCATGTATAAAATCAATCGGTTTTTGTTGCGGTGCCTGACAAAAAACTGAGCATATTTTCACCACAAATAGTATTTTTAAAAATAGACAGTTAGGGTCGATACAAGCATAAAATGAAGGTTGAAAAGTCTTTAAACCTTTTAGAATAAATTTAATTTAACTGAAATTTTTTTGTATTTACTTTTTGTTTTGCTACTAATTTACACTAATTTTATGTGCCAACCAGCATATGTTTCATTTTCAAAATAGAAATTACTTTGTTTAAACGTTAAAATTAGACTCGGTCATTCGAGTTCCCGCTCAAGTTCACAAATAAACGGCGCTCTTGTGTTACTTGCAAATTGGAGTACCCGGGTAATGGACATTTTATATTTATTTTTGATGACTACAGGGGATTTATTTACCCAGCTTGTCGTAGTTTATGACATTAGCCGTTACCATCACTCAAGCGTCAATACGCCGATATCAGTTTGTCTACTAATTTAACCTCCATAGCTTCAGGTTAACCTAGGTTCAAAATTCACGGGTCGAACTTACTTTTGAACTTAATTTTGACCTAAATTTTGACCTAAATTTTGACCTAAATTTTGACCTAAACTTCGGCCGCTCTTAAAATTATTTTTTAGATGCATCGCTTGGATTTGTGCTTTTCATATCGGGGTGGTCCTGAGACAAGATAGCCTATAGCGAACATTGCCTATGTCACAGTCCAATTTTCCCCAGAAGTTCTCCAGACTTTCTCCCGAATTTATCAGTACTCGAGTCATAATTATTATCAAATTTATTATGACTATTGTGATGCATACATGATTTGGTCCCTGAGCTTTGAACGTATCTACTTGGCTTCATTTTATTTTATTGATTGTTGAAATGAAGCTCAAGACAAAAATACAAGTAATCTCATTATTTTTCAGATTAAAAATAAGTACAAATATTAAGAAATAGTCTTGTGTTCTTATTGGTGGAATTTTGAAGAAAATAAATAACTCGATAAAAAATATTTGAAGTGAATATTAGTATTAAAAGTGTGAGAAAAGTAGGGCCACCCTGGTCTGAAAATGAAAACAGACTCATTTTTAAAAAAATTCTTGAGTACGCAATCATGGCGAAGATCACTTGTCAACAATTGGACGCATTTTATTCCGTCCAGCCTGTAGGAAAATTGGTTCATCTAGTAAAAAGGTATAAAAGCGTGGCCGAATTTCAAGATATGAGTTGTCGGCACCGACTAAATCGGTCTTATGTTGTACTGGTCTAAAGGGTTATCTGGCTCAAGAAAACGACGAAAGTGGAGAAAGTTCAGTGTGGGCAACTTCCCCGGGGAAGGGATAAAGGGTAATCCGTCAAAAATTGTTGATAAAAATCATGTACAGCTCAATTTTAGTCAATTTCAGCTGTTTTTAATTTAATTTTTTATTGTGGATAAAGTCTAAATTGTATAAAACCAAAAGTGGATGAAGTCCAATGTGGACAAAGACTAATGTGGATAAAGGCTAATCCGTCCACAAAATTTTACACGGATTCTCCTGTCGACCATTAAAACATGATACCAATTTAGTCCCTGCTGAGTTCAGTGTAACAATTGTAAGATTTTTATACTTTAAAAACGGGCTCGCCTACACAATGAAAAAAAGCTCATCACAAAAACCCAACACTGGTGATGAGTAATCGATTAACCCACCAAAATTTGAATGTGTCCGGCCAATCAGCTTCCTCGAACAGCGACAGATTATGTTTTTTAAGCAAACTAGAGCGTTTGCGTTTGTGCTCCGTTTAAAATAAAATGATTACTCAATCAATTACTCATCACTTTTTTGTGATGAGTTTTTTTTACATTGTGTAGGCGAGCCCGCTTTTAAATTATAAAAATCGTATGCAAAATTAAATAAAAACAGACGTAATGGAGAAATTGATTGGCTAGATTACCCAATTAATTTTGTATTATATAAAAAATGTACCGGGAGTTGGTTATTTGCAAACGCTGTTCGGTTACAACCGAAATGACCTTGGCTCCTGCGCTTTTAGTTATAAATTGACTATAAGACATACTTTTAATGTATAAGACATCAAACAAATTAACCCCCTGAGGGTTCTCTGAAAGCCTTTGTGCAAATGGTCCATTATCATGATAATAAGCTCGACATAACATACTCAATTTGTAATATTGTTAATAATTCAGATTGAAATTAAAATGCGTTCTTTATGTCGTATAGTATCAGGGCTAGGTACGGGGTTTACACTGTTTAATCTAACTAAAATGTTAGTCACTACATAAAATGTTTATACATGTACTATAAACTTTAAGTGACCAGATTAGCCCTCAGGTGGTGTAGATTGTACTTGAAATATTTGCGCTGAAACAGAAAATGTATGAGAACCACATATTTATATGATTTTTCGGGTTTCACCGAAAAACTAATAACGTAAAAACTACACGGCGTAGTTGACGTGTTCAAATTTAAGATCAATCTGCTGGCTGTTGTGAGCCATATCTTAAAATAAGTCGTCCAGGGGCATTTTTCCCTTCTTGATATTGAAACGGAAAACGCGACTTGTTCACGGAAATTACGATTTTTCATGTTTTAATCGAGAAAAGTTTCTCAAACAAAGCTTTCCATAGGCATAAACGATAGCAACAAGTTCACCGACCACAAATTTGAAAACTGTTTAATAATATTATCTGAATTTGTCGAAAATATAAATAGAATAAAGTGTAACTTGATTCATAGTATATATACTGAGTATACTACCGTATGGGGACTCTCTGGCTCTGAGCCTTTGACCAATTTAGCGTTACAAATCATAGGAAAATTGCTCAAAGGCTCAGAGCCAGAGAGTCCCTATACGGTAAGTATATGAATAAATAAAGTGTTTGAAGACATATTTGTTTGATTATATTATCCATTATTATTAAAATTGTAAATGCCTTCAAACTATATGAATATATACGTATGTAATTATTGTGCGCAAAATTAGTATGTTACCTTTTTTCATAATTCCGCTGACAATGATGGATAATAAAGATAAATCATGTTTTTTTCGTAATTATTTCTTCCAATGGTTTATAACTTTCCAAAGTAACATAAATCTATAGTTTAAAATTATTAGTTTCCATGATAAAAACCATGATTGCGGACGTTTAGCTAATTCTCCTTGAATAACGCCGCGTTATATTTTCTTGGTAGCTCTGTTGGGTGGGTTTGAACCAAAAAAAAACGGTGTCGGTTGTTATTGAAATCTATCAAGCAGTTCATTCGGAATTCGGGTCAGTTGAGTTCATCCTCAACATCAATATTAACGAATTTCGTATTGATCACTGAGTGCACCCATCATTATTTCTATCCCAAAAAGTCGCCGTTATTTTATCTTTAAAAAGGGCCACTTAATTTTAGCTCTAATCGGCTAATTACCTTGTTAGTTCTTTGGTGCTCTGAGCAATAGCTGTCTTGACAATAGCTCTTGACAATAGCTGTCTTTTAATAAACTATATACCGTATACGTAAATGATTTTTTTTCAAAATATTTCTACTTATTTTAGTCGTGCAACACCACGTACGGTGCATGCGTAAATTTACATCCCAGCGAAAGAAAATTCAAAAGACAAAATTTGTATTCAATTTTTACTGCCGTTTGTGGAGCCGAAAAAGTGCTCTGACCTTTGGATTTAGAATAAACTGGAATGGTACGTTTATGCCAACAATTGTTTCTCCATTTCTTGGAAAACATAGGACCTTCTTTTAAATGTGTGCTCTCTAAATGTGCGTTTTTTACAAAAGTTGTAGACACCTCCAGATGCGCAATTTGTCAGGCCCATATTTTCAAAAATCTCTTTAACTATTCACTTGTTTTTCAATTTTTGTCCATAAAGAGCTTTGAAGTGTACATATTTTATAATTTTAGGTTTAAAACTCGCATTAAAATAGTACTTTTTATTACAATTTGATATTCAAGGTCTAGCTAAGCAGTTGGAGCAATATTTTAATTATAATTTCTTTCATTGCTTCCACATATATGGTACAGGAAGGCTAATATATCTAATGCGCCCCGGTCCCGTACTATGAAGAATTTTTGTCGCTGAACTTACTACTATTTTGGGCCTTTAGGACCTATTTATTAAAAAAACTGTTTTTTTGCAAATTTCTGGGGATTTTTTTTTTTGCAAATTTAAAGTATAAAGACGGTTTACGCGTCTATCAGTTTATAGACTTCACATTTTATGATATGATTTCTTTGTAATCGCAGTTACAATCAGTAACAATAGCTATTGTAGGATACCGATCGAACACTAGTCTCGTTTAGCCTTTTCGAGAAAAAAACTCAGTCGTATCTTGGTTTACGAACAATACATAAATGTAAGTTCAATGTTGAACTCATTTTTATTATAACTTATTTCTTCAAAAAAAATTCTTTGTCTCATATTAACTTATAGCCGTGACTTATTATTGTAAGTCCGAAAAATGTATGTTTCTGAGGGGCCAGTTACACGCACCTCCTTCTTCATAAACAAAAGTAAAAAGCGGACAGTTCATATCGCCTCTAAATGAATCGGTGCGGCTATATTTTAAATATAACTATTAGTATCACTAATAGTATCACAGCTGCATCTACCTTATTTTTTACGTTCTTGGAACTTAATTTTATGGTAGGAAATACGAATTGCCAGGTATTTTTCCAGTTAAACCATTTCTAATACTTAATTGCTTTATCAAATATGTAGTGTTTATCAAATATATATGGTTTATCAAATATAATAGGTATTATGGAAGATTTCAAACTAATATTTCATAGTGAACATGCATATTTGAATTTGAAAAGACCGATGAAAATTATTATTCATCAAATAAGCCTAAATATGTCGAAAATATGTTTTTTCTAATCGTTCACAGAGTATTCGACAGTAACAACTAATATTTACAGAAGTGCCACTATATCGAACAAGAGCTTGGAACCAATTTGGTGACAAAATGGGTCGGAACTGACATAGCAGCCCCGCTCGGCCGGGCTGCACGGATGAATCGAGCTAAAAATACACAAGTAACCTTTAAATGGTATAACATCCTGCCGCAATGAATTTGGGACAATTTTTTGACAAATTAAAAAAAAAACAAATAATGTCAAAAAAATAAACATATCATTTGGGTCAATGTCGTAATAATATAACTATCGTAATAAAATTAAAGCACAAAAGAAACCGAGACTTAACTTCGAAAAAAGTTGTCGATGAAATTCAACATAATGTCTGTAGACCTATTCCATATGGTTATTTTGTATTTGTTTTAAATTTTGTAAACATTATTTCCCAGAAAACAGGAGTAAAAAACTCCTTAGAAAAGAATATAACTGAGTTCAAAATTAAACTCAGTTTGACACCGTGGCGGCAGCAGCGGTTCGAGCTTTTCACAATTTATTTCTATTTTGTTTGATTTTACCTCATTTACCAAATGACGCATCGAGCTAATCTTGCTTAATTCAAAAAATCGTAAAAATGATTAAATGTTAAAAAGTCAAGATTTAACACGTGTCAGTGTTGACCTTGTGAGCTATTTCTTTATTTCTTTCGCTTGAAAGAAAATTGATATATCCATGTGTACTACGTTTCACTTCAGGAATCACTAGACCCAAGTTCGATCTTTAACCCCTGGTCGTTTTCTTGGACTGGCTAATTTGCACCTTAATGACCTTCATATTATTCATAAAATGTATCTTATAAAAATGAAAGCTCTTGTATTTCAGTATGTATAACTTGGTGACCGTTATGATCGTTTTTGGGTTACCGATTTCACGTGGTTAACCGCAATCAACTTTTGGATATACCCAGAATTTATGGGCCATAAAGTATATTCATTTATCTATCCAATTCCATAAAGGCAACCAAACAATAATCAATATAATCAAAATTACAAATCGCATACATATGCAAATGCAAATACAACATGCAAGTACAATTTCTGACCCCATTCCAGAATACGCACGTCTGGACAAATTTTACTGCTTGAAACTGGCTTATCTGGGAAAGTTATTTTTCTTCGAAAAAAAATTTCCAATTCGTAAAAGTTAGAGGCTATGTAATTATTGGATCTCGTCCTATTTTGAGTACCATTCGATCAAGGGGTCAAATCCAAAGGCCCGTGTGAACCCACAAGAATTAACGATGTGTTTCCAATTATTCGTGTGGCTTTTACATTTATACGTCTTTATTTTTTTTCTGCAGTAACCTCAGTGATCTGAACTGATTTATTTTTTTCGAAAAGTTAATTGAGGGTATGCAGCCATTTTTTTAAACATTTGATAGGTTTTTAACTTAATTTAAGGACCGGTCCCATAGTTGACTTGTTAAATTAAATGCTGATCATTTTGGTATTTGGGTTCATGGGCCATGAATCATGAAGTGGTTTTGAATTACACCGGGTGCGCAGTTATCGGGCGGGTTTCGCGACAAAAAAGCCTTAATCGGGCGCCCGATAACTGCTCAGAGCGGAAGCGGAATAAGGTAGAAATATGCCAAAAAACCCGCCCGATAACAGCACGAGCGGGAAATGTGGTCATTTATACACATATTTATTCAAGAGCAATGCGTAGGGTGCCCGATAACAGCGCAGGGTGCCCGATAACTGGACACAAACCCGCCCGATAACTGGACGCCCGATAACTGCGCACCCGGTGTATTTTTATTATTATTTTACTTTTTAATTATTTTAACAATTCTGAAATTTTAACGTGATTTTTAATATTGATTTAAACGTATTACTTTCAATATTTTTACTACATACAAATTATATGTCTAATATTATGTTAGATGTATATAAAACTACATGCTGCATGTAACATGCATAATCTACATTGTATTCACCGGCTAGAACCTGTTCAAACTCGTTCAAACCCGGATTAGTGCTTTTAAAGACATAAAGTTAAAGATAGGGTAATGACTGATTTCCAAGTTGTCTATTATAAAAGGCAAATCGATACTAAAAAATGGACACCGAGAATAAATTGCCGTTCTAATTCTATGTTATTGAAATTTCCCTGGACCAGTCAGAATCCAGATCTTTGGCTTAGCGAAATTGGTTTTCTGTACTTGTTCCACGCCTCTTTGGAAATTCCCAATTTTCTGTCAAAAAATCATGTTAAAATACTGTCCTCAAAATATTAAAAAAAAAACGTGATTTGATGGAAAACACCGATGTCTGCTCTTTACCGTTTATTTCTAAATTTGCTAAGTTTGTCATTTTTTTGTTTGTAAAAATATTACTTAGAAACTACTATTTTTTTCACAAGACATTTTTTTTCAAAACACCATCCTAAAAACCGTGCGTTCCTATATTCCCGTCATATTCGGATTAAATTTAGCTACAATACAAATATATCTATCTGTAGCGTTCTAATATCAAAAAAAATGGGACCCCAAGGGCCAAATCACCCATGCGTTACGTAATCCGGCTCCCCGGTCATCCCGCCGGTACAGCCTCATCCCGTCGGTACGCAGCAGTTAGCAAATATTATTTTGTTGAAAAAAGGGCCCAGAATTTGCGGCGCTTCTCGTCCTATTGAGTTGAAAGTATTCTGAGGAGCGGACTAGCAAAGGTGAGATGAGTTCAGAAATAAAGAAGAACGAGTGTGCGTCGCCCTACTACTACCTACGGTCACGTGACCTCAATATATAAACCTCACTGCACTGCTTACGGTCAACTGAAGACACACTCTGAGTAAACATCATTTTTATTATTTCTTTTTTTTTATTTCATTTTAATTTTTTTGAAACACACGTTGTCATATTTTCAACAAAAAAAAAACACACGCAAAACACACACAAAAAAACAGTAAAATAACGAGAGAGAATTATCAAAACAGGACACGAGATTTCCACGAGTTTTCGTCGCTTTCATTCGCTGACAGGAATCTATGCCGTTCACTTGAAAATCGTAAGTATTTTCAAAAAAAAATTTTTCTTCGATAGTAACCGCGCCAGCCGTCGTCATTTAAAATAGCCAAACGAAATGACGTTCATTTTTTGAAAAATAATTTTTACTTCATGAAAGTCGTCATGGTATTGTTGAAAATAGCGTTCATTTTTTCTTCGGCGTTTTCAGCAGAAAATTTGAATTGACCCCACAATGGGTTCATGGCTTGGTTTGGGGAAAATTGTAGAAAACAAGTTATTTGCTCTGTTTTTGTTCACAAGAAAAGGGAAATTTGATATCATATTGTTAATAATATTGTTAATGAAATTATTAAAATCGATTTTAAATGATAACTGTTACGTTATTGGCTGATGTCAAAGCGTCAGACTTATCGTATGATATGCACCAAGTGTTGTCAATTTGATGCAAAAGTTTAAAACTTAACAAGTACTACAGACTACTAAATACATATGTAATGTAATACATATGTAGTCTGCAAATTAATAATGTAATTAGTGTAATTAGAAATATATAATCATAGAAGAATTTTTTAACTTCCGAATTGTATTTACGGGACGTGACTCCTGGCCTAAACATCGAACGTGACCTTATCTTTTTCAATCAAATTTTTTTCCGTAAAATTTTTCGAGCAACAAGACGAGTCTTCGCGATGCATCGAAAAGAGCGTTTTTTTCCTACGAGCTAGAAATATTGCGAAAACAATGAAAATGGGCGCATAATCAAACTTTTCAAAATGTGATCGATTCCGGGCAGAATTTAACGTTGCTCAATTACAGTAATGTAAATTCAATTGAAACACATTCTTAAATCATTACCCGTGCCCTCATTTTAAAATTGAGTTTTTTCTAGTTTTGAACTCGGCAGTTGAGAAAAGCTGAAGTTTTTATTTTTTCCCCAATGGGCAGCTGAGGAAAGTTAAGCTTTTTTCATAATGTAAACCCGACAGTTGAGGAAAGTTTAGGTTTTTTTATTTGATTTTTGCCGAGCCCAGTTTTAATTCACTATTTTGCCCTTGGCAGTGAAATTTCACACCGTTAAAAAATAATGGATGTACAAACAGAAAACAAAAACCCCATGGTGGTGTACAGTTATACTGTTCAAATAAAGTAACGAAGTGATGGTAATTTTTGAAAAGAGTTTTTTTTTTAGCAGAAATGACCCTAAAATGGGTTCATGGCTTAGTTTGCAGAAATCGTAGATAACGAGTTATTTGCTTTCGAATCGAATTTTTTCGATTATTATTTAATTGTTAGGGCCTCTAATTTTTGAAAACTAAAACGTCATGGCCCATGACTCATTGGAGTAAGGGCTTTATTAAACAAGCGTTCATGTAGGGCCTAATGGCCCAATAATAATGTGGTTTGCACTTCACCCCACTTTGAAGGTTTTTCAGACATTTTGTGCTAAATTTTCTCAGTGGGAGATTACAGACTGATTTACAGTAAATAAAATAAATTGAGCTTCTAATAAACTCGTTTATTATTCAAAATAATGACGTTAATTGAATTAAAAATAACACTAGAATCGTATTTAACCATTTTGTTGGGAAATTATTTTTGAGCAAAAGAACAAAACAACTTGTGATTGAGTATTGGCAATACTGTATTGCACAAAAAACGCTGTTTCTAAGTTAATTTATCATGTTTTACATCATTGTTGGACCTAGGCTTGTAACCCAAATAGGAAAATATTTTAAAGTAATATAAGAACTCATTTGAATCTACAAAGGCTACAAAGTGGGCACCGCGGCATCTCGCAGAAAAGTTTTTTTCGAAAATTTTCAGCGAAAGACCCCGTTCTGCGAATTACGTTTTTTTTTCGAAAAACTTTTTCTGCGATAAAACACAAAAGAAAAATCTGTAAAAAAACACAAATGGCTACAAATATTATAAGCGCCGAAGAAAATTTTCAGCAAAAAACTTCTTCTGTGAAATGCGTTGGTGCCTGGAAACGATATTTTTAACGCTAAATTACATAAGATAATTAGTAGTTCTAATTTAGTACTTTTCTTTGAGTCCGTTCAAGAATATTTGATTTTTAATATAAAAAACAAATTTAACCAAGTCCCAAAATAAATTATATACCCTCAAGGTCCTTGGGGGAGTAATTTATTTTCGCAAAAAAGCAATATCAGCAGATACCCCTATTCGGTGACTTCTTGAATTTACTTTTCCGGAGTTAACCCGTTAATCGTATAGTTTGCTTAAGTGCAAAGTTCTAACCAGCATGGTGGTTTTGAATGAACCGTAGACTTGGTCTGCAATAACATTTTCGGTCTAGTTCATAAATTCTCTATTTTCGTTATTTATCAGATTGACAAAACATCATTTTCCAAGCTTTTTGAGTCTCTTTGAAAATGACGTAAAGCCGATATATATGAGATAAGGAAACTGATAGTGATAATATGCAATTAATATTTTAAGAACATTCGTCACAAATTTCGAAACCAAAATTAAGGACCCATGATTAGGGTGTCCGCGAGTTGGGCTAAAATCAGTCCCATTGTGTAGGCGTATGGCTCAAATTGTGTAGGCGAAGCAAGATAGTATTGCGCAATACTGGGTTGTTTAGAAAACCAAGATAAATCTACATCTGGTGTATACCAAAATGTTTTAAATTAAAATCAGCATTCAGTAAATAACTGTCTTAGGTCCATTATTTCCATAAGTGTGTCTTTTCAGTGCGTCTTTTCACAATTTACAGAAGATCTCTTGTTTGAATGAATAAACTTTCGTAGCGTTAGTTTTACATTTCCATCAAAATTAATTTGATAAAAAACACCGAAATTACGAAAACATATTTTGCATACGTTACATACATTGAACTTTCCAGCTGAGTCTCTGTAATTGTTAATGTTTACATCATTAACCCCCAAGTTAAAGCATTTTACGCATGACTGATATAAGACCGATTCATCATTTCCGACCATTCAAAATCAGTTTACCCAAAAAAAATTTTTTGACAAGATGCATTTTTTGACAAAACGCATCTTAGATTGATGTTTTATTTGACAAATTATCGGCTAATTGTCGGCTCTCCAAAATTTCTTAATAGGCGATTTGGAAAAATAACAATGATTAATAATATGACGAAAAATTTTGAAATACCGTACACTACAGACACGACTAACGCGGCCGTGCGCGGTGATACACAGGGCTCTTTTTTGCCCAGCCAAAATGTTTAAGAATACAACATAGTACAAGTTTAAAAAAATGTTTAAAAAAATGTTTTTTGTCAAAATGTGTAAAGTAGTCTACGATCCACCCGTATGTTTTGAGGTTAAATGTATTTCTGATACTATTTCTCTAAATTTAATTGCTTACTTCCCCTAGTGATATTCGAATATTTGCAGAAAAGTACCCAAAAAGTACTCAAAAATGTATTTTTTGGTCATTGAAAATGGCACCTTTCCCCAAATTTCATTTTTTTCGTGGCGACTCCCAACATAAGTTTGTACAGCCTACCCAGCGCTCAAAACACTATGACGTAATCGGGCAGTTGCGGCTAATTGGTGCTTTTATCTATAAGTAGAACTTGGGTTTAGTATATTTTAGTTATAAGCTTTGCCAAATTCAGTCCTTTTCGGAAACGTTTTTTTTTTGTCTTTTTGTAAGAAAAGTAATTTTCGGATAGCAAGTTACTACTGTATAAAAATGATGTTTGTTTTATTTTTTAGTGAGTGTCTGTGAATATAATCGATCTGCGTTATTACGTAATATTATTTGCTCAATATTTTGACCTATGATAAAATAATAACGGTATAAAGGTTTCAGAAAACGGCAAACCCAAACCAACGTTTAAAATTTTGCGTCACTCAATTTTTGACGTGCATTTCTGATAACTAACATATTGCCGATTCACCATATTCTATTACGCGGTTACGAAACATGAAAAAGCACAGCGATGAATTAATATGACGGAGTCCTAAACACTTTTTATGTGCCATAATTTATGATATTTAACTGCTGTGCGCCCGGATTTACTACCCAGTGGCGCGCCCGGCTGAGATGCCTTCTGAATGGAACAGAAAATTTTTATGTCGATGATCAAGTTATAAACGTTGTCAGGGTCCGCCCGAGGTACAATTTTTCCACTTTTTTGTTGGCTTTAAAACGTTTTTGTAATAATACATGATGCGGAATGAGTCCATTGTTTGAATAAAAAAAAGCCGATCCAGAATACCTCAAACCGTTAAGAAATGAGACAGAAAAGAACTGAAAAAGTGCGCCAAAAGGCGCAGCCGGGCGCGCAGCAGTTAACTTCGATGTATAAATGTAAATAATGTCAAAGTTGTTTTGGTAACAAATGGTAACTCTTTGTTGATTATTACTGTTATAACATTTAAAAAATAACAATAAAAAGTTGTTGAATGCTAGTATGGACAATCTTCCATATATTTATGTATTGAAGGGTTAAAGGTGAACAAAATTCATACATAAATCCCAAGTTCGGACACGTCAAGCGCAGACACTATGTTTCTCAAAATTTAGCATTTTTCGGAGACTGTACCTGACAGTATATAGTGTTAAAGTATATAGTGTTCAAGTATATAATTTTTAAATTTATACGTTTTTAATTAGCTATACTTTAGTAAAATTTCTCAAAAAAAAAAGAACTTTTAAAGACTCTTTAGGCCTTAAAAATACCTTTTGAAGAAATAGTGTTTAAATCTTAAAATTTAGTAGTAATCTTGTAATGTGCTGTTTTAACGATCCTAAAATCTGCCAATTTTCTTGGGTAAACTAAAATAAAATACATGGTGTCAAACATGATTGCCGAATTACCAAATGTTGCTCAATTTTAAAAGAAAAAGTGAACTTATTTGCCGCCCGTCTGAAATTGAACGTTTAACCACTTCACAAAATGTTTTTATATGTATCATTTGATACATGAACGAATGAACCAATAAAATATTTTATTTAACTATTTTATTAGGTTTAAACTTTTAATACAAAACACCATAATAGTCGAAATACTTTTGCTAAATAATTAAATAAACAACCAAAATATCTAAATTTTAAGTATGTACAAAAATCATAACATTTTATAGACATTTTTTAGTTTGATTATTAAAAAAATGTTTATAAAGTCTTACGATTTTTGTACGCAATTAAAATTTAGATATTTTTTTTGTTTCTTTGATTATTGAGAATATTATTCAATTTTATTTAATAATAATTATTAAACCTATTTATTTATACTCAATATATTTTATCCAATTCTAAGTCTTACCATTTCAAACTTTGTAATATTTAAGCTTGTGTGATATTCCTTACTAGACGAGATAAGTTATATATAAATTTTGATTATTTTTATTAGAAATATGAAATGCTCATTTTTATCCCGATTCGGACTAATTTAGATATGGTTTGTTCGAAAAAAACAACGCTGCCTTCAAATGAAGCAGTAGGTCTTTGTCGGTTAACTAATAGTTGCATCAATTAAAAATTAGAAATTAGTATACAGATTATTTAGTACGTTATCCTAGAACGTTCTATAGACCAAAACGGAAACCGAAAACAAAAATTATGTGCACCCGGTCAAACTGCCCAAGTTCAAATTATAGATTCTTGCGCATATTTTCAAACGGTGTTGTTCCATGTTAAGTGCCTACCTTGTTCCAATTTAGTTCTGACAAAAAAAGTGTTCTACATGTCAAACACGGTCCGCCTTCGTGATATTTTCGCGAAATTATTGGCGATCTAGACTATAAACGCCTATGTTTAGATTTTTTTAAACAAGTAATGCTAAATTGACAAACTTGTTTAATTTTGGGTAACCAATACATCAGGTGGCCCGTTATCTTTCAAGAGCAACTTGAAAAAAACTGAAAGATAACGGGAAATATAGGAAAACTGAAAGATAACGGCGCATTACGTAGGTGTTATGAAAGATAGTGCAAGCTACGGATAATATACCGTAGGTATTTGTCAAAAATTTGTAACAATTGTTTAACAATAAAAAATGTTATTTCTAAGGGCTAGGTAGCGGACATATTTAAAATAGTTAAAGGATATTTTTAGAAAATATTTTAATCAAGGAAATATTTTAATCAATTACGTTTCAAATATTCAACCTACGCGGTGACGGATAACAAATGACAAACGGCTTATAAGCCGGTTTATTGAGGTTATTGTGGTTGATAAAACAAATTAATAATAACAACTGAAAAGCTAAAAAATAGCTATTTTTGCCATATTTTTTTTATATGGATTAAAATATGTTGTTTTCAAAATGCATAATCTTAAAATGTGCCAACCAAAGGTTCTTTGAATTTTATTTTATTTTTCAAGTGAAATGAGATGAACTGCCTCGAACCAGCGACAAGTCTGATTCAATTTTTTTTTCGTTTTTTTTTTGTCTCGCTTGTCGTAGCTCAATGTCACAGCACCACAAATGGTTATCTCGGGCTACAGCCTGTCTCAATATCAATTGAACGCCTTGAAAATGTTTTGTTTTCAGTCTAGAACGTTTTTTTAATCTGGAGTAGAGCCAAACCGTTTCATAGATCTTTTACAAAAAATGGCCTTGACTAAATCAGTATCAAGTCTAAATAGTCGAAAGATTCGACGCATATTTTCTTCAGCTTCGCCTTATTTTAACATACAGACGAAAAGATTTAGTGCGAAGAAAAAGAAACTGGAATATATTCGAATTTAAAAACTAGAAACCGGCCTATTCGCCACTTGACCCATGTCGTCCCTGGAATATTTTCCAGTCAATAAATTCTCGTCTATATTTTTCTCTAAAGGACGTTCTTTATTTTTTGATTTAATAAACTAATAGTAAAATTATTGATTATTTTATGTTCATTTTCACTGTCGTCACATGTTAGTTATATCGTCATTTTTTTTGGATTCAGACCGAAAGTTCACGACAAATTCATCTAATTATGTTGCTATTAATGACGGTTACATTAACCCCGAGACTCAGATAAAGAACTAAACGGCCATTTTTCGGTGCTCGGCTCTTCTCAGTTTGATTATTTTACCGGATTGTTGCGTGAAGTTAGGCTAATAATCGTGAAATGCTTATAACGAGCTTAATTCCCGCCTAAAGTCACCATTAACCGGAAATAAGGTCAGTGGGTTTGGTTTTTCAAGACGTCATAAAATTTCAAAAACGCGGTTTGTCACCGTGACCCATGTCTACATATATGCTAATCGAATCTAAACAGACTATTAATTGAATCAAATGTTAATTTTCTGTCAATTATTGTCAAAAATGTTCTAGGTTGTAAAATTCCAAGTTGGAAAGCAACATTTTGATGAAATCTTTCTCTGTATTTTTCTTGTTAAACAAAAAAAAATCTGCTTGATATTATATTCGTTTCCCGATTCTATTTTGTCAACGCTGTTCGTTTAATTATGATCAAAAATGACAATTTTGAACCGGAGGTAGTTCATCGAACAATGATTTCGTATTTAGTAACTTATGTTTATTATAAACAGATTAATCTTCTATCGTTCCTTTCCGTGATTTTTTTTTTCCAAAAGTCACGAAAGATAATGGAGCAAACGGGTTCATCACGGGGTTAACTGAGTCTGTGACTGAGCCGCCCCGCGAATCACGTGTGCCCAACTTTGTGACAAGACAGCCCCGCAAAGCGTGGCTGTATAGCTAAGCATATTTTATTCAGGAATATTATCGAAACCTATCTGGTAACGAAAATGCTATTTATATGTTTCGCACAATTTTCACACACAAAAAAACATAAAATATAAATGATTTAAAAGCTAATTGCACGATTGTTATTGTATACGGTAACGGGTTGTTCTTGGAAGATTTCGAACAAGAATCACACAACAAAAGGCATTCCCTCATTGTTAGAAAATTGGCGGTTTTCCAAGACCATATCAGAAGATTTGAATGTTTTTGTTAATTAGTTACTAAAGCTATTTAGCTCAGTGCCAGATCAGTGATCACCCTTTATACCTCATTTTTATTTAAGGACCGGTCAGTCATGTTGTGTACAAACTAAACTCAAAAATTCCTACACTTCATTTCATCCACATTTTTTATGTTTTTATTACTATTTAAGTCATTAGTTATTGGTATCAAGCATTGTCAAGTTCATTTGACAAACTAATTCTAGAAATATTAAGCTTTCAAAATTTCCACAAAAATTGAAATTTGTATAATTGGTCATTCAATTTTTTCAAAATTATATGTTGTTTAAGTGTTTTTAATGTCTCCTTTTTATATGGTGGTCGTCTACAATGTTCCGTGAAATAGTTAAACACGATTTGGTCGCAATGTTCAATACTAATGACAACGCATAATACACTTTTCTTATAAAAGTTTGACTTTTTATGTTAATTTTTTTGAAAACGTCATCAATCACGTGAACAGTGTTGGTGCTATTGATTCAGTTGTTTTAGCGTATTGTGCGTAAAACTATGGTGCTCAATTCTATGTGGGCTTTTTGCGATATNTTGTCCGGCTTTTCTTCTACTTCTATCTAATCGTACATAAGATCTCATAAACAGATTTCTTTACAAGAAAATCGATGGTTAAGAATCGATTGAGCATACTCTCGAAAGCTTCCCGACCACCCTTGGACACTTTTTGGTCGATTTGACCATAAAACCACAAATTCACAACCGGTTAACCGGGCCATGTACGCGGTTCATTTTTTGCAAGCTAGTGCACCGTTGGTTTCTTCACAGTTTTGGAAAAATATGAGAGAAAAAAAATGTGCGTGAAAACTATTAATTACAAATAACCACTTTTTTGATGTTTCCTAGGTTCAATCAATGACTATTTACTTTTTATTACGTATATGAAATTTGTATTTTTATTTGCTCTCCGAGTTTTTAATCGATTATTCTATGTTGGTTTTCAATGTTAAGTCATTTAACAAAGCCGAACAACTCGAAAATTGCGTTTTTTCACCCAGGGCCGGACAAACGTCCGGGGGTCGTGCTTGGGGGTTAAAGCGACCCCTTGTACAAAACTTTAAATTTTAATAAATTTATTATATTAAATAAATATTAAATAAATAATTATATTAATGACCATAATGAAAATTAATTGGTAAAAATTTATATGTTTTCAATGTTTTTAGATAATTATATAATTTGAGACGTTGAGAAATATACATGTCTCGAAAAACAATGATACAAGCTGGATTTTTTTTACATCTTTAGCATAAAATATATGTCGCGGGAACGTCAATTCACAGTTGACTAGAGTTTAATTTTGGCACCGAATAAGATCTCGAGAGAAAATTGCATGTTTGCGCTTAAAAATCTCAAACTATTTTTTCACAAATCATACCCTAGAAAAATTAAGATATTATAATTTCGGATAGAAAAAATAACAAAGTTGATTTTTTTTATCAAAAAAAAATCGTTTAAAAGTTATGATTAGGTGACTAGTTTAAGGACTAGAGAGCCTTTCATTCGAAATAATTTGCAAAATGTTAACTTTTCTATCGCCAAAAATGTATGAGTTCTCGTCATAATATGCAGAGAAAATTAGGGAATACACATCTGATGATGATATACTAATTTGCGAATATACTTTTGGTTCTGGAAAATTAACCCTAGAGTCTAGGGCCTAGACATCGATTGACTAATTTCCTTATTTTTATCCAGTAAAAATGAATCTAACAATCACGATAAGCCTTAGTATAACTTATCAGTTTCAACCAGGGTTTGAAAAATCGACTAAAGCGAATAACAACAGAAGCCAAAGTAATCGGACCGGACTAAGGCTCAAAAACCTTTATTTTTCAAACCCTGGTTTCAACTGAACAATAACGTCAATAGCTGGTGAATTAGGGGACAATTGTTGTCTGAATCGTTCGCGAGATGTCTTTTCTTTTTGTTTTGGTTTTCCCCCGCTTTGACTAGAGAAAGACGTTATAAATATGTACAAAAGATGTACAAGGGATACCTAATAAAATCTTATTTTGTGCTTAAAAGGCCTGTGGAGGAGTATCTCTGAGTTGGAGAATATCTCCAAACACCTGCTTTAGATCATACATCTTAATACAACATACACATGTACGTAATAAATCCTCCACAGGCTAGCTCTATATTGAGAAAGTCCTCCAAATTTTATCAGGTGTGCAGCATACCATATGCCTTCTATAGGTTGATTCATATTATAGTAAATGTATAGTCAGACATATCTTTATAATTGCCTGTCTCAAACGGTTTTCCGTACAATTTAATGATTTATAAGTGACAACAATATATATTCTCCCAAAAATGTTCTGGGACGTACGCCAACAATTTAAGAAATACGGTATAGATCAGAGAAGATATAGCAAGTTAATCACATATGGAATTAATACAGGTGTATCACACTAACTCTCGGTAATTTCCCCAAGATGACAGCTCTTTACCCATTTTATTGACTTGGTCATTATCCTCGTAGTTTGGCAGGTTTAATAAGTAGAATATACTATAGGTATAGAGTTGGAATCCGAAAAGATATTCTTCATAAATATATTAGTTAACCCGTGAACGCTCAAAAACTGAAACGTGATTTTCAGTATTTTTCTCTTTAGCGCCCACACAAATGTGGTAAATTTTCCAAAAACTAACATAAGTTGTGTTTGATAGTGGCCGTACTCCTGTTTAAGTTTCAGTGTGTTCCTGAACCATCTTCGTGGTTAACCGCGCGAAAAACGTTATTTTACCGGTTTTTGAGAATTTTGATCGGTTAAAATTTCTCCAAGAAATTTTTTGTTGGTCTCATCAGAAGCGCCTTAATGTTCGAAATACGATAGTCTTTATCATTTCTGTTTACGATTCGTATTTACGAAATTAGAGCGTAAACCGTAAAAAATGTTCGAATCGTCATATCAAGAACCGGTTATGTCCGAATAAGTTGAAACTTTCCTTAGCGAGCTCAGAATACCCATCACTAAGTTCATGTCAGTTTTCAGAAGTATACGATTATTATTTCTATTGGTTGGTCATTTAGAAACGCCCCTTAGACATACATGTGACATGAATGTAAAAGCCCCGTCAGTCATAGCTCCGTCACACGGTATTTTATTATAAATAATGTCCCTGGTTTAGATTAGTAAAGTAAAACCTTTTTTAGATTATACTGATGTATACCGATTTTTTTTATTTGTGTACTCCCATTAAAATTACACTATGAAAATAGTTTGAAAGATCGACCCATGGTGGGTCTCACAGTCTCGTGTTTTAGTTCACTAGATAAAGGTATTTTCAATTTTTAACTCATGGAGGCTCCGAGTGCGATTTTTTGACGTGTATTTTCCAGTTTCGCGTGTCGAGCCGTGTCGGGCCGATAACTTCAAGATACATAGAGTCATTATTTGAATTTATGTATACGGGACGGAAGTTCCGTCACGGAAGACGCTGCGACTTGTTTATCGCGACAAAAATTCATTACATGTATTATATATGTTATGTTCGATTCATAAGTATTAACCTTTTTACCTAAATGACTCAGCAATGAAAGTTCATCGAGTTCATCAGTATGTTAACGGGTTTATGAACTCAAACGTAGTTCACAATGGGCTTAACGAAGAATGAACCAATCACAAAATTATCCGGTAATTCATCTGGTGTTTTTTATTTCTTCTCTGAAGGCCCCCAAGGCAACTCCATGTTTTTTGACGTGAATTTTCACCTAACTGACATCATTTCAAACTTCTTACCCGGTGAAATATTTTTTACGGATAATTTGTAAAATTACCTCATGATTTTATTGTAGTCATACTGATAATAAAGATAGTTGCGAATTCGACTTGGAAAATAAAACGGAGTCTTTGTCAAAAAAAAATTTTTTTTTTCACGAAGAACATTAGAGAATAAAGCGTAAGAAGTTTCAATTTGTAAATTAGGAGAATATACCGTATGTTGTGACTTACGCGGTGATGCCAAATTAGCGTATAAAATCACATCGAAATATTCCGACTTCACCTCCGGTAAAGAAAACGTCATAAGTCAAAAAACAGCAGGTTGAGCCCAACTTCGGATGTGAGATTTGCAGTCCTTACTCCCATAAGGGCCACTTTTTCAAAGAAATGTCTTTACACAAAGTCTAAAAATGATCACTTTCGAGTAATTAATTCCATTGGGGCCAATATTTTGAATAAAAAACGGCCTCAATGCTAATCAGCATTGTATTTTCTTTTGTGCAGTATGTTAGAAAAAAAAATGCTTTAAAATATATTGCTTGTAAATGTTATATAGTATTTTTTCTTGTATTTTTTCGGAAGTAGAAAAATCGCATTCACCAGATAACTACAGTCACCAGATAACTACAGCACATGCAATGCTTAATATTATATTAATAATATATAAATGTACGGTTCCTTGAAAAATATTTTTGAAATTCTGGCCAGTGAACTATAAATTTTAGTCTATATGTAAAATGAAAATAAAAGAATGTACCAGAGAACTATAAATGTAGTAGTTGTATAGTTTTATAATAGTTCTATAATAGTACCGTTAGACATTATAAATTATTACGTCATATACTATAATTTATGATATACATGTATAATGTAATAATTTGGAATGTCTAACGGTACCCGTTAACACTTAAGATTGAAATGACTGTATTTATATTATTCGCGAAATACTAAAATTTGAATATAATTTTAAGTGGTGATATTTCCAGTATTGATACGTAATGGCGGTTTCCTTATATTGACAAATTTCCATGACTGTAGTTTTTATTAATTCGTAAAAATCGCGATACGTCGTTATTGTCCATTTTTTTTGTAGGTTTTGAAGATAATTTTCAGACAAATCGACCCGGAGTTAACACAATTATAATAATCAATTTGTGCCGAAAAAACACACAGTTTGTACGTAACATAATGTAAAAAATGAAAACTTGATAAATTAGAATGTTTTGACACGTAGACTAAACATAGAAAAAAAATTTGTATCAATAATTTTGTAATAAAATATACAAGTATTATCAGACCCCTGACTTTCACCCGGTTTCTTAGATTTTCCTGAAGTTGAATATGTTACGTTTTTTAACAAATTTTAAGTGAATATGAATATACACTGCCTGTGGGTTTATCCGGCCACTTTAATATTCCCAAACCGGCCGGATAAACCCTAAGGCGGCCGGATAAACCCCAAGGGCGTAGGCGGAATAGCTGGAAAATGTGCAAAAAAAAAAGACCGGATAAACGCACGAGCGTAGGTGGTCTAGGCGAAAAATGGAAAAAAAGTGACCGGATGAGCGCACGAGCGGGNAATTATAAATATATTCCATATTCGCATATAGACAATCAATTCCACCTACGGGTTAGCATTTTACACATTCCCCTAAGAATAAATAAATATACAGTATAAACAAGTTATTTTATTTCAGTTTTCACAGCGAACTCTGACACGTCAATAGTATAAAAGTGTGATTGTTACATAATTGTTGTTAAACAATTGTACAGTCAATTATATATCTCCGTCCATTGAACTCATTTTGACTTTCATTTGGGTAACGCACGATTTTGTGATTATTGAGCGCAGTTTAGAACGAAAAAATAACCTGAAAATAATCCGATTTAAGTCCACTTTACGTCCACTTTCACCACGATTAGTGCCATCCAGTGCATTAGGGGTTTACGTTTGATTATACTGATGTGCAATAAATCATTGTTAGCACTTGGCCTTATGGCTATATAATTATTCTGATGTATTTTTTCTTTGAAGTGTCACGTTTATGTGGCCACATGTGGTAGCATCCCAAAATTTCCGTTTGCATTATTCCAATATGGTGCAAATCTACCCCCCCCCCCTTTGGGGGTTAACTTGTTGTACATAATGTGTGCAGTTTTGTACATGTGTGCAGTTTACAGTCACCCTCGTCGGTAGAACGATTAACCAAAATCAAAAAAGACATCCAGTCGTTATACGACGCTATAGAGCAAGAAAAAAAAATTTCGATTCGAGAAGCGGCGCTTATAAGCTCAGCTTGAACCATTTTATTTTATTCGAAACACATTTTTTAAGCATTTTTGTCGACTCATATTTTAGTCAAAGTTTTAAGTAAGACACTCTTTTTGTAACCATTAATTTAAAATTTTATTTCATCGTTTATTTGAGACTTACATTATAACATAACTTCATTTATTTATGATATTTCGGTATTACGCCATTTTCGAAGAATTTGCGACTAACTAACAAATACACAAATAATTAAAGAGTAAACAGAAGTTCTAGAATATTTAAATAATAACCGACGAATTTTGTGAAAATGAACCAGATAGATTCTCATTGAATTTCTCAAAACTTGCTTGCTTGTTATTATCTTATGGATGGCCCATATCCTACTGGCTGTAAAATCAAGTCTAATAAATTTCTTTGAAAATGGCGTAATACCGAAATATTAGAAATAAATGAAATTATGTTACATTAATTTAAAATGTCACTATTTTATAGTAACTTCACCTACGCAGTTAACCTCACATTTATCACAGTTCATAGTAAATCACCAAAGCATAAGAGCTTGACACAGTTAACCATTACTTCTACTGTTGGACGCAACTTTAGCAAGTTTTTTGTTGTGATCAAAAATTTAAAAAAAGTCTCAAAAAAGTACCAAAATTGTATATGCATTCTAAATTATATAATCCTAATATCTCCACAGAATGTCATTTGTTTCTTTTTTTGAAAATTCCAAATTCTCTAAATTGTTACCAACAAAGTCCATAACGAAGTGTGTCGCGTTAGGACGAATTTATGGCGGAGCACAAAAGCTTAGTTGCGCAAAAATGTCAGTTACGTCACGCATGTTTCGTTAGGATAGTATCACCCAACTACCGCATAAAAAACTACTAAATTACCATGAAATTTACATTATTATTTTAACTTAATTACATACCGAAAAATGAAAAAAAAATATTTATTCGAAATAGTAAAACAATATACGTAATGTAATTATTTATTTTTAATTAATACTAATTTCCGCTAGGGTCTATTTTTTACTATTTATGAAGTAATCGTAGTTATTGTTTTCAATGTAATTTAGACATTCAATGTATTTAGGTTAAATTGAATCGACCTAAGCTGTCTTTACGACCTAATTATTTCCATATGGTTAATAGTATTAACTTAATACCGTACTAGATTTATGATTTTAAGGCAAACCCTAATTCAAAAGTCCCCAGGGCCGTTAAAATTATCTGTTATTTGCGTAGGTAATCTCGGAAACGAAAAATTACTTATTTTATCGTATTAATAATTACAGCCATTTATGGCGAGGACTAGTCGGATGTGTGGACAAAAGTCCAAGTTTTGATTGAAGCATTTTTACATACGTATTCTAAGGGTAACAACCAGACCGTATTGCGTGCCGGACGGCACACTTTTGAATATATCTACTGCTATTGTTTTTACTCGAATATTACAAAAAAATCAACTTCATTGAAACTTGCTTTGTATGCGAGCAATTTTATGTTTTGTAGTTCTACTTTTTAAGTTTTTCAGACTAAGTATTCCTATAACTAGTTATATCGGCCTCATCAGAAGATACCAGTTAACCGTGATAGCACCATGAAAAATACCGGTGTGGAAAAACTGGTTGCGCAATATTTATTAAAGTGCATCATGTTGCGCGTGAGGATCACTTCCTTACCATAAGTCCCGCAAAAAATAAAAAAATTAGACAGATGTTTTGTATTTCGTAATTTCGTATTTTAAAGAATACCGATTATATTTTTGTGGGAAAGAACTAAACCTTTTGAGCCATCTATTTTATCGAATTTTGAGACAAAACGATTTAATTCGTGAGTTCAATTTTGAACCTAGTTGAACAAGAAGATTCATAACGGGAGTTACGTAAGAAAAAGTCTTTCCGCTCAGGTATTAAAAAATAAAAGTCAAAAATAAAGAAACAATATGACTAACCTGGTCATAATTGTCTTAGTCAGCCGTAAACTATAAATTTAAAAAAGAATTGACTTTAGAAAAAATCGAAGTCAAAATACAGAGAGTATTTCAACGATTTTAAGTGAGTTATTATCATTTGACATTGAAATCGATCAATTTTTTAAAAGTCTCAAAAATCGCGTGGGCAAAGCTAGATAGCTTTTTCTCATTATTAGAATAACACCTCAGTAAATTACTGACAGTAAGAATTAGTAACGATACCTTACAAAGTAATCGTTTATTGAAAAATATAACGTAACATAGGATATGTAAATGTATATTGCATGTGCACGCGTGTGTCACATGTAGTCAAAGAGTAAGTGTACAAGAAAATGGATTTCCTTTTTTATCCATCAATAACCACTAATACAGTATTAGTGGTTATTGATGGATAAAAAAGGAAATCCATTTTCTTGTTCACTTACTCTTTGACTACATGTGACACTGCACTATATTAGTAATACTAGTAATATTAGTAATATTAATAATACTGCACTATAGTGTCAACATAATACTATCAAGGGTCCTTATGGAATGTGGCAAATAAGGAATGGAAACTCCTCAGGGGACCTTGCTATATGTAAAGTTGTAGGGTGATTTCCAAATTAAAAACTTTTTCCCCGGTAAAACCAAATGATATAACAGTAAAAAAACAGTTTTAACAACACTGATTGTTTGCGGTTTTTATTGATATTAGGTCTGTAAGCCATGTGATTGCATTTGAAAAGAAAATGGCGCGTCAAGCCAATTTTTGGTGATAGAATATGAAAATGAGCCCTAAAAATTACAAGTGCTAATTTGAATGCTTGTATTTAAAAAAAAAGATTTTATTTTCGGACGATAGATATGCCGATTTTTTTTAATTTTTAATTTCTCGTGCGCGAAGAAATTTTTGTTGCAAAGCAGGTCGATTCTCATAAAACAATTTCAGTATAGCGCAACGTAATGAGGCGAGGGAAAATACGTTACGCGATATACATGTACTTATACATATACTTATTCATATACTTACATGTACTTATACATATACTTATTCATGTATTTATACATGTGTGCGATATGAAAAAGAGTACCGATGGCATTTTTGCGCGAATAAACCAAAAAAACAGATAAAACCAGATAAAAAAAAACCAGATAAAGTTTATATATTATTTGACGATTATCCTCAGTTATACATGTATCGTATAATCTATATGGGTTTTCTAGGAATTATTAATAGTGCCGTAATATCTTAACATCAAATTCTATAGTTGATGAACTGACATATCCGTTGATGAACTGGCATTTCGACAACTATACGTGTAGTTTTCGTTTTAATTCTATTAATCAATGACGTTTTCTTTATTTCCTTAATCATCGGGCGGAAATGTTTCTGTTACTTAGAAAGTAATTTTCTTACAAACTTCATTTAGAACATTACATTTTCAACACTTCGACGTGATGAGCGAACAGGAATCAATTTCACCTGAACAGTTCAACTCGCCAATCAGTGATCAAGATGCGGACGAAAAGGTAAGGGAGTCATTTTGAGAAAAAAAATAAATTATGGGTATTACAAAAAGCCAATTTGGTGAAAAATTTATATATTAGTCGTTACAATTACCGCCGTTTTTGGTTAACGAGAATTATTTATGAATTCGACGCAAACCCACACAAAAAAACAAGGCTGTTATTGTAGTACTAATCATAGAAATATTCTTATTATTCAAATCATGCAGCGAAATATAAAGTGTATGTTTCTCGCAAAACATACAATTTATATTCCACGAACAAGGACCTAAAAACGTAAAATTATGCTCAAATATGCCGTAATATACAATGACATATTTACCTACAAAATACGCGCGATTCGATGCGCAAAATCAGGAGGCCAATCAGAAGCCTCATCTTAAATTATTAATGTAAATTTACAAGTTAAATTGTAGCATATATTATAGTTAAAATTATAACTTAAATTCTAGCGTAAATTATTACTTAAATTATAAATTTGGTTACTTCTCAAACTTTAATTATAATTACAGTTTGAATTTTAATCTATAATTGGGAACAATTGGGTTCTCTGTTGAACTCGACTCACTTCGTACTATTTGTTTGAGTTACGTCATAACTGTTGCGGAAAAGAGTTCATTTCTGAAGAAATTATACACGTCACGAAAGAGCCTTGAACAGAGCTTATCAGCACTGTTTCTAACTTGCGGAGTTTTTTAAATCGTAATTTTACAAATGGGCCTAAATAATTATTAATTCAATGATTTTAAGTCAAGTTTTTCTTTTCGTTACTAACAACTCCCCGTAGACTATGGGCCATACAAACAAATTACAGAACAACCAATAATGGTAAATTACCATTACAGTCTGCAACCCAAATATGTTACGATCTATCTGACAAAGTCGTATGTGGGCTACGTCATTTCGTCACTTATTTGGATTGGGGACTGTTATAATAACTTACCATTATTGGTTGTTTAGCAAAACGAAAACAAAAAAACATGATACGAAAATTATAAATATCTTTTTAGATCTGCGTTGTGTGTTCGGACTATGCGACCGGATATCACTTTAATGCCATGACGTGTGAAGGTTGCAAAGGGTTTTTCAGGAGAACGGTCAAAAACAAACGAAACTTTATTTGTTCCTACGATAATAAATGCGCGGTGACGAGGCAGAACCGACGCCAATGTCAATCCTGCAGGTAAAAAAAACAATCAAATGACATATTCTAGAATATAACATGCCTAGCGAGTGAATTCGGGCCGGTGTCACATTAAAAAAACATCGACTCCTATTGGTCAATTTTGCGCATTCTTTATGTTCATTTAAACACCGAGCCGAATTCACCAGCTATGGGGGTTATTTTATGAGTTGAATATTAATGCTGATAATTATTGCAGAGTTGTTTTTAGGTGATTTTGTTTATCACCGGAGAGGAACTAACCTGAAATTATTTTTCATATTTATACGCTTCCAAGGATTACACAGGGCGCGCCATTAATCGGTCAGAAAAAGTGGCCAGTTAATGGCTCAATGCATAGTCATATAATGATATCCCTTAAATCCTTGTGGCCCAAGTACAATTACTTATAATTATATAATATTTTTAAGCCATATAAATTTATAGTGGATAAATCTAAGTCAAAAAACCATATCTAGCCTACATTGATACCTATAATTGTATACCTTATACAATTATAGGCATCAATGTAGGCTACATATGGTTTTTTCACTTAGATTTATCCACTATAAATTTATTAGGTCCAAATAATGATTACATCTGATAAAGTAATGGTGGTATTTTAGATTAGAAAAGTTTGTATATTTCATATATTGAGCTTTAGAATTAAAAATCGTCCCAGTTATAACCTAAAAAATCTTCCTAAAAATCTTCTTTTAGTTTTTTTCGGGATGAAGTACTTATTTATCGTCACATACCTTTTTTCTTTGAAACATCCCGAAACGGGTAGGTTTTTTCTACTTTTTTACCCGTTTCGGGGACGAGGATTGTACCTTTCATTCTCCGGGTGAAATCTGAAAAAAGTTTTAATTTTGCGACAAAAAGTTGCATATTAATATTTCTTCAAATACTCGTTTTTATCTATTGGCTATAATCTCTTGAGTTGATATAAAATGTTAATAATGCGCTGCCAAAAATGAACTATACAGGGTGTGCTGTTAAACGAGCACAAAAGTGGCCCTTACCGGCTCAATTCGTAGGCGTTAGCTAATATGATCGCGGAACCTTTTGACACAAAAGTGGCCGGTTAACAGCGCACCCTGTGTATCTGATGTAGCATATTACTTTTGCAACATCGCTTTTTCGGTTCGTTCTACCTTCTCCAAGCAGGTCTTAATCTTTTGCGATGAAATTATTATTGCAAAGGCAAATTTCATGATCGGGAATTTCTCTCCAAAAACACGATCCGAAGAAGAAATAATTTGGTTTTAATTTCACGCACGCTTTTAACTTTGGCGTTTCTTTGATGAAATTTCAGGTAAGCATTCTTTTTTTTTTGTAAAATACAATTATTGAATGTCACAACAATTTGGGAAATTTTGAAGTATCAGAATTGATTAAATAAATTTTAAATAATTTTTTACGGAAATTTGCGATTTGCTTTTTTTTTGTTAGACCATGAATCTGTATTTTTATAATTTTATAGCGCCCATTGTGTTAGGCGCAAATTTGTCAGAATTAGTAGGAATTCTAAAAAAAGGAATCGCAATACATACGATCAATTCCGATACTCCATAACTGTATAACATCATCAACTGATGAATTCGAGGGCCAATAAACCAAATAAAAAATGACGTTGGCCAATGACGAGAGTGTTCGAATCAGCGCGCCAAGCGTCACTTTTTTTGTTTTATTTGGTTTATTGGTCCTGGAATTCATCAGTTGATGATCTTGGTATATGTACTATGAAATATGTGTCCAATTTTTAATACCAAACATCGGGTCAATTCGACAAATGCATGTACCTCTAAATGTTATGCTTGACGATTTGCATATTTTGACTTCTGCTTGATCGGATCGTGTTATTTGTTACCAATTATAACGAACTGTTCTTATTACAAATGTACCTACATGTGCCTACATGTACCTACAAATGTAGTTTAAACTAAGTTAGGGCGCTAAAAAGTTCTTGAAAATATGAAAGTCCCATAATGGGACCCTCAGTTTATGTCTAAGCCATCGCGAATTAAAATTACTTGGCCTCTTTAATTTAGCTAGATTTGGTGACTCAAAAAGTTATTTTCTTATTATTTTTGGTGGCTGTATTTATCACAAGTGCGTTATTTTTAATAAAAAGCGTATGCACCATAATAATATATGATAAACACTCCATGTGCACTTATTTGGACACTTCACTAGTCAAAAAATGTTCAAATAATTGGCCAGGGACCCTGGCCCAGGGTGTTCTTTTGGGAATTTTCTCCAAATAAGTCCAAAGGGAGTGTACAATATATATAAAGTATGCATTTTTAGTAGTGTTGAGGTCGCTGCTAATACTAAATTACTTTAGTGTACGATATCATATCGTCGATATGAATAGAATTAAAAAAAAATACAAATAAAAAATGAGAACGAAAAATATAAATTTAGATGTTAATAATGTTTTTTTCACAAAAAGCTTAGTTCTCAGGAAAAAAAATGGTTTCATATACTTTCACATTATAACAATTAATTACACTCTTTACTCCCATTAATTAACAAAAATGTCCCTAAAGGATAAAATTATTATTTATAAGATATTGAGACTTAAGAGTGTTACTGTGGTACATAGTATCATAGTTACAGGAATGTACACTATTTAAAGTACTGGCTTCACCTGTCAAGTTTAACTTGCCCTTTCCGCCTAACTCCGCTGTCTGGCTGCCGCATAAATCTTGAAGCTTTTCGTACCTATAATCGGCACCTTCGTGCCATACTGTTTTTCAAAGTAAATTTTAGTTTAACTAGGGTCATATGATACGGTATCATAATCCGTCGAAATTTTCTCCTAGAGCATTATACGACTTGTGGTCGAAGCAAACAATTTTATTCACAGTTAACCTCCCAGCACATATCTCAAAAAATTCACTTACTTCTTTCACTGCTACTGGAGTGATTCTTGGTATTGTTGCGAGTAAGAGGTCAAAGTGTGTAGGTTGGAAAATTTTCCAATATATGGGTGAAGAGTTTAACAGATATAAAACAAAAAAACACTGATTTGGTACTTGTAAGCCCTTAATTAACTCTAGTGATGTTTAAGTGTATTTTAATAGTTTTCATTTTGAAATTTTATAGACGCTGAAGTTTAAGGGCTACGGTCTTTAAACCTTTTTGTTTGTCCAATGTCTTACTTTAACTCCCAGGGGTCCATTTGATCAAATTTGATCAAAACGCCTAAAATGGACCGAAAATGAGTGTTAACCGGCTCAAAAATTGCTGAAACACGAGTTGAGTCAAATTTTATGAGGGACATTATAAAACATACAACCAAATGGACTTTTTTGGAGCTTAACATAGCCGCCAGGGCGTTTTGATCAAATGGACCACTACGGATTATATGCCACTTGGGACCATTGGGAGTTAAGCGCATACCTAGTGTATATGTAATGGCAAGTAAATTTTGTAAAAACCTAAGGTTTATACAAATTATAATTTTTCCAACTGACTGATTTGATTGTTATTGCTTTGGCCGACTACAGCAAGTGCTTTCTGCCTGAAATTAAATTTCAAAAGTTGCCTGTTAACACTGCAATTCTCCAAAACAAAAACTTTACAAAACACGATACAATTTTCATTTTACTTAAACTATTTTTAGATTCCACAAATGTCTCAATAAAGGAATGAAAAGAGAATGCATTTTATCCGACACTGAACTCAACAAAAAACGAAAAATTATTCAAAAAAATAAGTTAAAGAAAATTCTCAACGAACATAATGAAATGACAGCTGAAGAAATTGATATTATGGAACAAGGAACGTGGTTTAATACCCATTTTTACATTTTCGAAATTTTGAACTTGAAATAACATTCGAGAACAGAAAAATACAGATTTTAGATTTTTTTTAAACCACTATATAGTTGTCAGTGCGTATAATTTTGTACAAAAAAATGTTGGGGAGTATGGATTCCGGAATTGTGATGAAATGCCTTCGTTTTTTCGCAGTAAACTTCACGAAACTAAATCAAGCGATGTTTCACATTTTATTCGTAATATTGAAAGCAGGTTAAAAGGTAAGAATCTTACCGTAAGATCCTAATATAATATGTATGCAAATTTAAGTTTCTATTTTTTTTTTCTATTTTTCATGAAAACGCGTGGATGGTACATTGGATACAAACCACTACTACTCAGCGTTTCACATGAATATCCGCCGTTTTTCTAGATATCCAAACTCGAGTTTTTTTCGCACGTCAAAAACTCGAATATCGCCTTCTAGAAAAGCCGGCGGAAATTCATGTAAACGAGTAGTGGTCCACTAGGGAGAAATTTGTGATAAATATCACGAACACGTTTTTAACACAATTATATTTTAGGTCTGGTTCTTGTCTATGTGAAAAACAGGCGGACAGGAGACAGCGACGCATCAACTGTAAATGTAAACTACATAAAACATCTTTCCGACATCATGAATCTCGGCGTTTGTGTAAGTTTTCATTTTTAACTACTTGCCGTATGAATCATACGGTATGATTTTCATCACGAAATAAAACCGAAATCCGCCAAGATGCCTAAATCTTAATAATAGTCTAATCAATTATATTTCGTGTTCATCGTATTCAGCATCACCTAGTGACCAAATAATGTATGATAAATACGAAAATTTAAGTGTTGAGCTCCAAAATCTCCTCATATTGTGTCTATTTTTTCGGGCAAGTTTCAAATGAAACAAAATATAAACTATAAAGTGATTTTTCAACGACGAAATCAAGTTTCTTTCCAGGGCCAGAAAAATAACATATTTTTTTAGCAATTGATTAACTTCTCAAAACAAATTTCGGAGTTTTCAATGGTAGACCAGAACGACCAAGTGGCCCTGATACGTGCTGCATCATCAGAAGTTGTGCTCTTACAGGTTTATTAATCTAACCACAAATATGAACTAAAATTAGTTTCCAAATTAAGAGAAGTTAAATTAAAACACAGACAAATACATCACTCATCCGCTTTAGTTACCACTTTTGCCGTAAAAATCCTAGGTGTCTGGTATTAACGTTCAAAACATATAATTTATACTCCAAAAAATGTAATTTACAAAATGAAAAGGAGCAATAACTTACATTGTCCGCATAACACCTTAATTGTCTCGTGCTGCCAGTTTTGATTGGTCGCGTTACCAAGGCAACGTGAAAAAAACAAATAACAATTTCTTCTTTTTTTACGCGGACAATTTGGTTGGAAATAATACTAACATGTGACTAATATCATATTAGTATTATTATTAGTAATATGTGATCGTTTAACTTTTTGGTTTACATTTTAAGCGTAATTTCACACCTAAAATAAAGATTCAAAACAAATCAAATTTATGTCGTTTAACCCTTGCAGTCCTTATTTATTTTTTTTTCGTAATTTTCCTAAAAATAATTTTAAGGCGGCGACTTACTACGATGCTTCTAAATCATGCTTTGTCTCGCCAGAAACGTGCTTAGAGTACACATATGAAGAACTACGCGAAATTGGACTCACTGAGGTAAAAATTTCAATTTGAAATTTTCAAACGTTAACAAATAAGTAAACCTTATTGCTAACCAGCTAAACTAAGCTATTCAATCGATTTTTTTTTCTAATACATAGTAGTATCATCTAAATAATAAACTTGACAAATTTGAGAGAAATTTAAAAGACGAAAAATCGCACGGCAATTTAACACTACTTTTTAAGACGTTTCTGGAAAAGTTAAAGATTTTTCTACACAAATTCACGCTGCTCGATTTGTCAAAAGAAGAGTTTGTTTTGACAATTGTTTTGGTGGTTTTCTCGCCGGACAGGAGGGGACTTCAAAACTCGTCCTTTATCATGACCGTTCAAGAAAATTATGCGACGCTTCTCGAACGCGCCATGATATCACCCATGACAAAAGCAAAATACGGACGAAACAGATTCCCGGTAAGTTAAAATTAAAGGGAAAATTGTTAGCCTACCGCAGAAAATTTTGGTCAGTCCAAAATTTATTTCAAGATTTTTGACAGAATAGAGAAGTTATTAGCTAAAATTTACTTTTCAATGGGTGAAAAAACCCCTAGTCATTAGTATAGTATCTAAAGTTGGAAAAGTACAAAAAAAAATTCGCATTTTTGCGTAGGTTTGCGATTAGTCCAGAAATTTTTTTTTTCTTAGATTCATAGGTTTCTGGTTAACGGGTTCTGATTTTCTCAAAATGATAACACGTTTTATTTTAGAACGTGGTGCTTTAATTTAATGTTTTAGGATATTATTTCATTAATATCGGAGTTGCGAATTTTGTCATTTCTTGCGGAGCCACTGGGAAAAGCCCTCCACGATCAGATGGACGATGACGTGTTGCCGCCACTTCTAAAGGAGATGATTGGGTAAAAAACACGCCGCGGGGCAAACTCTGTCGATTCCCCAACCGTCTGATCTTGTTGCTATTTGAGAATATTGCTGAAAAAAAAACACTTACGCGGTGTTTATATGAGCGTGTCGCTAAAATGATTACTTCCTAAACGTTTAACTCTTACATGCCGTTATGGCACACCAAACTATTTATTCATACCAGAACTGGTTTGACGTGTGCAAGTTAAACCCATGAAATCATGACGGCGTAGGGGTGGCGACTAGAAGATAGAAAGTCTTAGCCCCTAAACGGACATGGCATAAAAACACCCTGTTTCCGCTAAATATCACCTAAATCTTCATTCACAGCCATCTAAAGCTTTATATATTTTACCCGTGTTATTTGTGTGTGCGTCGTGAATATTATTTCGTGCGATACATATGCCACATATATCTGTTTCCAACAAACTTCGACTTTTGGTTGAGGAATCTTTCGCGTATTTTATTAATGATGAATTTGCAAAATTTTACCTTGTAAGAATTATTATTAACGATTATAGGTAAACTCGCGGTAAACTCGCGGTTTTCTATATTTTTTTATTTTGTACGGGAAATTAAAATTTGTCATTTTTAATGTATTGCCACAGGTTAAATAGATAATAATTTTGGGCCAGGTTTAATAGATAATAATTTTGGGCCAGGGATTATATTTTTCTGTAAAATAGAAGGTTTTTTAATCAAAAATACGGATATTATGATGCTGAACAACCGTCGATTTTGTTTCCAAGTGGATATATTATGGGACATGTCGCTTCGCGTGTGAAACGGTCATTAGTGAGACATTTTAATTACTAACGTACGGTACCGACCCATTCTCAGAAAAAAAATGGATTTACCTAATGCACTATATGCTTTATAAAAGCAGCATGACAAAATTTTATGACTGCGAATTAATAAGACAAATGAGACGTCTCATAATGAGACGTGATGAGTTCCGTATGAAGAACAACTAATCAGTTTCACGCGAGTTAAAAATCGTTAAATATTCTAGAATTTTGTTGTCTTTTATTTTGTCCCTCCAAGAGGTTCACTTCCTAGTTGCAATATATGTGTGCTTCACCGCCAGTCATGTACATCACACTTTTTTTCTAAGTTTAAAATAAATGCATTTTTTTTTTATTTAAATTACGTTTTGATTACCCCGTAACCGAAAAATACAATTAATAGTGAATTAGTGGGGAATTACGATGTATATCTTATTAAATTATGTACTGGCGTTAACTGTGCGTGTGTGGTGTTAACGGTGAGGCTAAATTAGAGTAGTCATATGTAAATTAGATTGATCCCTGAGATACACTCTCTAACCAGTTATAACAAAGTTTTGTTATAACACTTTATTCACACACTTTTCGTGTTAAGATAACTGGTTAGTCGTTTACATTGTGCCAATGAAATACAGTCCCGTTAAATTTGAGTAGTTAAATTTTACTTCACTTCCTTTCCTGCAAATAACAATATAATGTCCTTACTCCTTTTTGGGACGCTTTTTCGGCCAAAATGGGGCCATTCTAATAGAAAAATGATCCTTTTTGTGAGCAGCGTCACAACGTTTTCGGACGCTATCTCAAAATTCAATCCAAGTTTATTTACATATTATTTGGTATGGTATACACCGTAATTGCTACTGAGAGAATAAATTTTTAATATTTAAGAAAAAAAAATAAATTCTTTATTATTATAGATATGTTTTTATTATTTTGTTGGTGCGCTGTGATGCATTAACATGACTGGCTGTGTTTCCTTAGATAAAATACGACTCTAGAATTGCATTTTTTTTTTCAAAGCAGGAAGGGAAAATTATTCCCGGCAAATTTGCTAGCTTTTCGTTGTGGTCTTCATCGACACAGCCTTTTTCAGGGTTCGCTAATTTCTGTCTTCGCCCAAACAAGGCGGTGCCTCTTAACCCGTTTATGGACTCGGAGATTCCCTCCACGGATTCCGATTTAAAACTGAGGTACAACTTCCGCGAAGATACGTTCCTATTACAAATTATGATTTC
>SCLG01000494.1:88689-108569 GCA_004367875.1 Oikopleura albicans | reverse complement strand
AACTGCAAACTGTTATCTCAAATGCAAACTGTTATCCCAAATGGTGTGATCCCACATGGTTATATGGTGTACTTCTTGTAACTATTTTATTTATGTTTTATAATTTTTGTGTTATTTTTGTTCAGTTTTCGAAAACAATAAATATATGCAAATGATCGTTCAATTACGACCAAAATTTTCCAGTAAACGATCTAAAGTTTAAAACTTATCGATGAAATACGGAATCAAAATTGCAAAACGTCCTGAATTTAGCTACCCCTGTATCTGTTATATCAAGTATATTCTGATATTGTCTAATTCATTACGTTCAGTACTTGGTTTACAGCCTAGGTGCTGCACTACTAGTAGCATTATGAGATTTTTTAACTGTATTATTATTACAGTTATTAACTGTAATAACAAAAAAATATTTCCTAGCAAAAACCAGTTGTTAACCTAGAACTGTATTATATTAACCATGAATTGAAACAGATACAATTAGTTTTCTGAGACTTAAAAAGGACATAACTTATAGTACCGGACTAACTTATTGAGCTCAAAAAAAAATGAGCTGTCTTGAACTGACCTGTTGAGTTGAAAACTTTCAATAAGTTGTGCTCAGCTGCCCTGTCGAGAGGAAGAACAAATATTATAATGAGCTGTCGGTCTGTGCTGGCCTGTCGAGTCAAAAAAAAAAAACATGAGCTGGCCTGTTGAACTGCCCAGCCAGGTGTCGAGTTGGGAAGGCTAGCTGGCTGTTGCAGAACTCTGCGCTGAAATGCTAAAAGTTTTGTAAAAAATATTACTCTAAGAGAGACTGTTAACTCACATTTTTGGGATAGTCTGAGTCATATTGGAAATTTAAGCATAAGTTATGACCAAAGATGCCAAAGTTCTGTTCAAAATTTCAGAACAGAACAGAACGCTCGTTCTATTTGGTTCTTCACTTTTCGTGTGATGGCAATACTATGGCCGCAAAAGAACGAAAAAACGTTCTAAATGGCCCTTCTGTTCTGTCTCGTGATGGAAAAATGCCCCATAACGCTGCTTTTGCGTTCTTTTGTTCTATTGCCGTTCTGTTCTCAATTTCTTAAGTTCTGCGAAAAAACAGAACTTTGGCATCTGTGGTTATGACTCATAAGTTATGAGTCATAACGCATAAGCCATGACTAGGGGTGCATGGTTTTTTTGAGATAACAACACTAGGACCTGAAACTTCGGTTCTAGGGTAGAATTGGTGGCAATATTCGATTTTTTTCATAAAATTGATCATTTATGATAATTTATGATTTAAGGTTCGTCATCACACGATTTTCTAACCCTCATCGGGAAATTTTTTGATTTTTTTTGTCTCATTTTACCAATCGAAGCTCATTAAAAACCAGCCTATAAGTTTCGCCTGTGTATCAATCACAGGGGTGGATGTTGAATTTTTGATTAAAAGTAAGTGGGTTTAGACGCACTTTAGGTGCATTACTAATGGATATAAGCCTACTTAGCGCGAGCTTCTAATAACTGCAACCATTTAATTCATTATTCACTTTTAATACGCGCAAGACCGCGATGGTTGTTAAANGCTTGTAACTTACTCTACGTGAATAAATGGGTCTCAATTTTAGCAATTCACGGGAAAGAGTACTTTTTGTACTTTCAAAAAAAAAAGTTCGATAAAATATGAATAAAATTTAAAATTAGAAAATTCAAACCAAAATATTCATCGGAATGATCACTAAATGACAAAAAAAAATTACAAAAAAAAAGATTAAACCGGAAATATTAACTTTGTTAATTTCGGTTAAAGGTTCAAAATTAAAAAAAAAATGTTTGAAAATCTGTTCGAAACTGCTTGCTTCCAATGTTTAGTTGGCCGAGCGGTCTAAGTTGCTGAACGGTGGGCCCTTAGTTACAGAGGCGCGGGGTCGAGTCTCGGTCGGGTCTTACTTTTTTTCAATTATTCCCGTTTTAGTTTTCGCGATTGTGTTTTGTTGTTGTTTTTTCGCAGGGCAATTTGGTTTCTATGCAAAACATTTAAGCTTTAATTATTGCAGGAGCAAAATTATATTGAAAAATTGAAAATAAGAAAAAATGAGCGATCTGGAAACAACTGAAGTTTGGTACAAAACAGGTACAGTAAATATAGAATTAGATGTGCATTTCCCCAAAAAAAAACGTAGAGCTCGCCAAACTACGTCAAATTAATTAATGAAAAATTGATTTTAACTCTCAGGGGGAAGGAGTTTTCGGGAAAATGCCTGTAAATAAATACGCACTTGTAAAAATTCACAATAATTTGCAATAATTCAAAAAAAATGGTAAAGCCAAGTTGTAGAGCTCGTCAAACTACATCGATCTGACTATTCATGAATTGATTTGGGCCACCAGGGCCCCCTAGAGAGCTGTTTGAAATCTCCAACCTACGCAAAAAATAACACCGTCAATCGAATTTTCTCGAAAAGTTGAGGGGGGCTACCAATATATGCCTTAAATCGACGAAAAAAAAAACAGTTGCGTGTCTATTTAGACGCTTTTCCCCCTGTGAGTTAACCACGAGTTGGGCGTTGGAAAATTGGCGCGTTGGCCAACGCTAACGTTGGGAAAAATTAGTGCGTTGGCCAACGCTAGCGTTGGGCGTTGAGAAAAATTGGTGCTTTGGGCGTTGGGAAAATTTGGAACATTGGTTAACGGTTGCGTTGGGCGTTGCGAAAAATCGACCGTTGGCCAACGGTTCCGTTGGGCGTTGGGAAAAATTAGTGCGTTGGCCAACGCTAGCGTTGGGCGTTGGGAAAAATAAGTGCGTTGGGCAACGCTTGCGTTGAGCGTTGGGAAAAATTAGTGCGTTGGCCAACGCTAGCGTTGGGCGTTGGGAAAAATAAGTGCGTTGGGCGTTGGGAAAAATTAGTGCGTTGGCCAACGCTAGCGTTGGGCGTTGAGAAAAATTGGTGCTTTGGGCGTTGGGAAAATTTGGAACGTTGGCTAACGGTTGCGTTGGGCGTTGCGAAAAATCGACCGTTGGCCAACGGTTCCGTTGGGAAAAAATCGACCGTTGGCCAACGGTTGCGTTGGGCGTTGGAAAAAAATCGACCGTTGGCCAACTTTCGCAACACTGCACGAGCGCCTTCTGTTTTTGGGGGGAATTTCCTGAAAAAATAACTTTTTTTGCGTAGGTTGACAGTATCAAACAGCTCTCCGGGGAACCCTAATGGTCGAAACTAAATTTTATTAATCAAATTGACGAAGTTTGACGAGCTCTGCAAAAAGCTGTTTTTTTTTCTAAAAATTTGCGATTTTTCCATTTCTACCAGATCAACCATTATTTACATATTTGTTAAAAATTTTTTAGCATTTAACCCTGCAACGTCCAAATCACCGGAAGCACAAGCGGAAGCACAAGCGGAAGCACCACAGTTGCGCAAAAGGTATACAAAAATAAAAAAAACATCGAACATAATTTTATTCGATAATGCTTTTGTATTGTTTTACGAAAACAAAAAAAAACGCTAAAACTGATTTAGGTTATACTCATTGTGTCACATGAATTCCCGCCGTTTTTCTAGATTATTTTTTTTTTTGTTAAAGAATGAACAAAAAAATTATCGAATAGAATAATTCGAAAAACAAAAATGCTATTTATCAAATGTGTTATTATTTGCAGGTTGCAAGGATTGTTTTTCGGCCTCAAACGTCGAGTAGTGATTTGTTTGAAAGCTTTTTTAAAGCCTTCATTTTCCATAATATGGGAAGCAATGAACTCGATTTATCCGAAAAAGGTCCAGTGTAGGGCAGAAAAAAGTTACCTAATCCTCCAAGGGGGTCTGGTTATAAGGTCAAGCACAATAGCTTGACCTTAATGCACTGTGAAAAAACTGACTTGACCTTATAACAAAGTGAAATTTTTTTAACAATAAGATCTAAATTTCCATTTGTCGTTCTAAATTTCCATTTTCGTTCTAAATTTCTGTGTATAGTTCTAAATTTTGAATGTGTCGTTCTAAATTTACACCAAAAAAAAGACATGATTTATCTTGAACAAAAAGTGACTTGCCCTTATAACCAGACCCCCTTGTAGATGTGCCAAATAACCCTTCTTTTGACGGGTAGATATGGTAGAATTGGGCAAATCGAAAATTTTTCGAAAAAAAACTGGTAAAGCCAAGTTGTAGAGCTCGCCTAACTACGCCGATTTGACTATACAAAACTTGATTTGGACCACCAGGGCTCCCTAGAGAGCTCTTTGAAATGTCAGACCTACGCAAAAGAACGACTTTTTTCTAGACCACTTCTACCACCTACGCTCATGTCGGATAAGGTGGCAAATAGGCGCAAATTTGCCGGAACACCCCTTTTTAAGCGTGTTTTAGGGTTTTTTGCCGATATTTTTTTCCTGAGTCTTTTTTTCAAAAAACGGAAACAACACGATTACGCGCCTTATTAATACAATTGGTTTACAGGAAAACGAATCTCATATCTTGAAAACTGTAAAACTAGTTCCATTATCAAATTGGAAGTTTGGGACAAGTTTAATGCTCTCTGGGTGGTCAATGACACAAAATATCAGTCAACAAACTGGACCAATCTATTACCTGAATCGTTCTGAATAATTTATAAAAAAATCGGCAAGAATTCATTGTGAATAAGAGCCGCTGTAGTAACTTTTCTAACGAGACGAATTTGTAAAAAACGCCTATGTCCCCTCCTTAAATATAATTTGACGCCTATTTGCGCCTAATTTGCGCCTATTTGCAACTTAATCCGACATGGGCGTAGGTGATAGAATTGGTTAAGAAAAAAGTCGTTCTCTTGCGTAGGTTGGACATTTCAAACAGCTCTCTAGGGAGCCCTGGTGGTCCAAATCAAGTTTTGTTTAGTCAGATCGACGTAGTTCGGCCAGCTCTACAACTTGGCTTTAACAATTTTCTTCTGAACTACCGACAAATTCATAAATCATAAATTTGACTCCCAGGGGAAATTGCGTGTAAATAGTAACGCAACTTGTTTTTTCGTCGATTTAAGGCACATGGCCCCGTAGGGCAAAACGGGTATTGGTGATCCCCCTCAACTTTTCGAGAAAATTCGATGGACGGTGTTTTTTTTGCGTAGGTTGGAGATTTCAAACAGCAATCTAGGGGGCCCTGGTGGCCAAAATAAATTTCTGAATAGTCAGATCGACGTAGTTTGACGAGCTCTACAACTTGGCTTTACCAGTTTTCTTTAATTATTGCAAATTATTGTGATTTTTTAAGTGCGTGATTATTTACACGCATTTCCCCCTACGGGTTCCCAAAAACTCCTTCCCCTGAGAGTTAAGTGTGTCAAGTTCACGGCTTCGTAGGGGTCCCCAAAATAGTCACACGTGAAAGTTTAGTCTGTTTACGTTGAATAAAAAAAAAAGAAATAATGAAATGGATTTTGGGAATTATATTTCATAACGGGTTCCCGGAAAGCGACAATTGTAAACAACGCTACTGACCCGTCCTTAAGGAGTGGGGTACTACTACATAAACCCCGTTTATGAGTACTTTCGCGACTAAATGTTGGTCGCGAATTGTTGTTCAAAATATGGTTTCAGGACAAAATGGTCGCGAAACGGTCGCGAAAACATGGTCGCTCTGTCATGGGACTGGTTACACGCGCATACTCAGCCCCGCTTCGCGGGGCTGCTCTGTCATGGGACTGGTTACACACGCATATTCAGCCCCGCTTCGTGGGGCTACTCTGTCATGGGACTGGTTATACGCGCATACTCATCCCCGCTTCGCGGGGCTGCCTTGTCATGGGAATGGTTACACGTGCCTCAATTTTAGCCTCAATTTACCCTAAAAGCGGTATTAACCGATAATTTTACGTGTTTCTGAATACAAACCGGGAATTACCGGTAAATTAACAGTCGGATGTGAAAACAAAATGGTCGCGAAACACTATCATATTTTTTTGTAGGAAAAAAAGATACCGAACAAAAAAACAACAAAAGGAAAGGTTGCAAACATTTGTCGATTTCACAATCAAGAAAATTGGAGGGAAAAAAGCTGTTATACAGTGGAGGGATTCCGGCAAACTGGAAGACTATATAAAATCGGGAGTTCTCCTAAAATATGGTTACAAACCAAGAAAAAAGTTCGAAACAAACACATATAATTGAGATTCATTCTTAAAATTAAGATAAAATTTATATTAGCGATAATTTTTCAAATTTTAAATACAATTTTAAACGGCTTATTAATTATGAAAAAACGCCAAAATAGCTCCCTTGGTCTTAAAATTAACTCGTGTAATATTCTTTCAAATACATTTTGAACTAAAATAAGTGAAATCGATGACGCGTGCCCATATCTTACGACAAATATTAAAAAAAAGAAACATGACGCGTTGCTGAAAAGTCATATGGAAACAAAACAAGCAACAAGTAAAAAAGACGAAATATTTGACAACAACATCCATTTTCCGGACCCGGATATGTTTCAGCCAGAACTTCTCGAACCGCAACAGCTCGAACCTGTTCAAGATCCGTTATGCGAGACTACTATTGAAGGTAGAGTTTAAATAACTCTAAAAATAACTAAAAATTCGACCAGGTTTTACTCCAAACTAATTTGAAAAAGTCGCTAGTTTAATAACTCGAATTCTGGTGTAATTGACGAAGGAAAATGTTAAAATTCATTTTATGGATAAACTTCTTTGGGTATTCAAGATGTGTTAACATTTTATAAATATTTATGTAATATTTGAACTCTTAAGAATTCAAAAAAGTTCGTCAGCGAATATTTACATCCCTGTTGACTAAGCAATTACGGGAAAACGCAAAGAAGTTACAAGAAAATTTGGTTAGTTTGCCCGAAAAAACAACGGTGTCATCAACAAATGAAATATGGAGAATAAACAGGCAGCAATCTGATATTCGGCATACAGCTTTGCGTGAAAACCGATGCTTAACAGACAACGATACAGCTGAAATAAGTCGATTGTCAAATGTCAAAAAAGAACTTCTAGAAACTTGGCAACAAAAACGAACTGATTACAAAGAAGTTCAGAACACGACAGAAAAAAAGAAAGCAGAGTTGATGAAACAACCTATCGTTTATTCTTCTTTCAAAAAGGATCCTCTATGGCGTTGAGATTTCAAATGTACTGTGAATTTGTTTCATAACAATACACTAAATTACTCTTTTTTGTATTTGAAAGTTTTAAGGTTTTTCTAAAATTATCTAATGATTTTAATTGTTTATAAAAAAATATTTTTTACTTAAAAATTCACGATATATTGAAATTTGAAATCTTTGTATAGTTCCCGGTCTTCAAACGGAAACTCGGACCTGTTTCACGTGCTCAAACACTGAGTGAATATTGCACCAAATTCGAAATCGCGCTGGGTACAAACAAATCGTGTTGGTTTTCTGACAAATGTATTTTATGTGAAAAAACCAAAATAAGCTGTTTCTACACAATTAATTATTACGGGGTCCTGCAACGTGATTACCGTTGTTTAGAATGCAAATCTGAAACACTACAAGAAAATTTTATTTTGTGAATAATTTTCAAATAAAAAACAAATTTAGTCTCAAAATATATGTATTCAGAATCTAAATTGAAAAACAAATTTATAAAACACACGTATTATTTCAGAAATTGGTTTTGAGTCGCAATGTTGGAAACTAAGTTCCAATTAAAAATAAGCGATTTACAAAAATTGGATAGGTACAATTTGCGTGAATTTTACAAATAATTAATATACACAATATTCATATTCAAACGTATTTATCATAACATCACAAAAGTAACAATAACAAAAGTCATTGAAAAACATGTATTTGAATGCAAATTGTCGATTTTATACTCTTAGCGCTAATTTAAATGTTTTTGTGGATGCGTAAAATGTTTTTGAGCTTTAACTGAAGAAAATGACTGAGTTTAAAGTCGGCTTTTTGTTGAAAATAGTTGATTAACGATTATAACTATAATTTTAACGGTAGTAAATGGAATGAGCAATGGGTTCGTAATGCCAAAAAAGGTTCTCAAAATCGTACAGCAATGGCAAAGCAAATTATAGAAGCGGTGAACAAGAATCAACATTTGTTTAATAGTAAGAGTTGTTTTCAAGAGCTTGAAATAAATTTAAATTATTCGCCCAATTGACAAAAAAATTCAATTTTTATAATTCCCTTTTTTCGAAAGTTTTGAAAATAAAATTGTTTCTTAACATAAATGTCTGCATAGAAAAATAAAAGGGTTTATTTACAATAAATTCATTAGTTCCTGCTGGAAAAATTGTGAAAGTGTGTGAGAGCCAGTTCAAGGCTGATGACGTTCGTCTTTCCCCGAGCACAAACTTACGGAGAGTAGAATCCTTGTTACCAAAATCAGGAACAAAGGCTCCGGAAGTTCAAAAAGAAGTTCAACTCTTTGCATTTCCGTCTCTAGAGCTTGATTTTTCAACAACTTCAACACCCTTGTCGGGTCGTATACAAAAATCATCAAATAAAGACACTGTTCTTGATTGGAACTCGCCATCTTCTAGGCAAAGGTTGATAAATTTAATCACTTTTTAACTTTGAATATTAATAACGTAAAATAAAATGATTAAAAACCTTACCAAAGACCGGAAATCCGCGCGACACAGGATAAAAAATCGGTGTCAAAGAAACCTTCAAAATCAACTGGTGATTCTAAATCAAAACTGGACAAAACTTTGCCAAAACGTAACTTGAGGCAATCGTCTAAAGACACAGTACTTGACTGGGATTCGCCGTCTGCAAGGAAACGGTTAACTGATATTTTGAACTAGTTAACTGAATTTGTCGAAAACTTTCAGTTAAGAGTTTTTAGGCATTTCTTCATTCCATACTCTAATAATTTTGTTTGAAGTTTACTCAAAAAATTTGATGAGACTTTGTTAATTCTAACCAGGTTTATTAATATTGAAATAAATACGGAACCGTGCCGCAGAATTGACCAGTGCTCTACATCCAGGATTTCGTCGCCAAGTAAAGACCAACCTTGCAGCAGTAAATCAGTTTTAATTTCAATCTCGCGACAAAAATCACCAAAAAAGAAACCAGAAACAACAAAAACAAAAACAAGAGTCATGCAGCCAATCACAGAAAAAACGTCTACAAGGAAAAGTTTTTCATGAATCGGGCTTGATATTTTTACCACAATACAGAATGGCTGAAAAACATATTTCACATAACTCCAATACAAATACTAGATTTCACCAAACCATAATGAAACGTATAAAGTTTCTTTAAAACGGATGCTTAATTTTTCAAAACATATCCAATAAAACAAATTATTCAGTGAATTGTATGATAACATTTGCTATAAAAAGATTTTGCCGAATAAATACTTAAAAACTGAACCACAGAAAGAAAAAACGAGTGAGGGGATCATCAAATTCACCATTTTCCTCGCCTACAAAGGAACCAAATGCTACAAACAGTGTTGTTCGGTCAAGATCAAATCCATCGATAACTGTTTCGAGATCGCTTCAGTATAGTAGTGATAGACTGCCAACTCGTAGCCCTTCAAAAGTGTACAAAAAAACCGGCAAGAAGACTACAGTTGCCGACTCACTACCGACACTCGAGTCAGCTTTGTGCGATGAATTTCAACCAAATGTTGGATCTTTGAACTCAAGTTCGAGAGTTCAGTACAGACAACCAGATTCAAAAAACGGTAAACCAATGAGAGCTTTCAGACCTGATCCTGTATGTGAATCAAATGACCACCAAGTTGAAGGTCGGAGTAATGAAGGTCGGAGTAATTCAGAACGAGATTCCCGTGAAGAGGGCACTGATCGTGAACGTGATGGCAGTGATTACGATCAAGGTGATAATGATCTTGGAAATAACGAAGATAATGCAGGAAATGATGAAAATGGAGGAAATGACGATGATTATCAAAATAATGATGAAAATGAGGATGGAAATGGTCCAAGTTATTGTCCCACGTGTCGAAGAATCAATGACGTTGATGTTCTCAGAATTGTTCGAAAACTCGAAAAAGAAAATGCTCTTCTGCGACGAAAAAATGGTAGATTAGAAACAAAGATTGAGCAGCTCATGGTTGAAAAAGATGACATACTAGAGGAATCTTTTGATACGTCAAGATCTTTAGTAGAAGAAGCTTTGGAAAAAACTAAAAATCGGCATAATAATCAAGTTCTTTTATATTGCTGCACTCTTGTCGGGCTTGGACAATCACAACTAAAAATTCCGGAGATATTGGAGTTTTCGGCAATTCTTTTCGGTTGTGAGCCTCAAAAAGCAAGAGCCATGCGCCCAAGTCGAAACTATATCCAGCGCCAAGTTTACAGTACAATGTCCGCTCTGAACCTCATGTACATTCAAGAGGCGCTTAAAGAGGAAAACGATTTGATTTTGTCGTCTGATGACACCGATTTTCTTGGAGTCAAGTTTCTGGGAGCAACTTTAGGACGAGCTAGTGATGGAAAAGAGTTTGCTTTTGATAGAGATATGAAACAATTATATGATTGAAAATATAATATCAAATAAATATTTTTTATTTTACTTATATCGTTTCACGTATTTTTCGAATGCTAACAAGTTTTTAGAAAATATTTAATTCGCTTAAAATTCATTAAAAAGAACTTTTAAGTATATTATATGAACAAATAATTGACATAATAATTCCCCGTTTCACATCTCTTATTCCTGCCGTTAAAAATATTGAAGGCCGAACTGCAACAGATCATGCACAAATGCTCTTCTCAATGATTCGCAACACTGAACTCCATACAGATGAAGGGTCAATAAGTAGTAAAATTGGTGCAGTGAAAAGCGATACTTGTGCAACTCAACTAGCCACTAACCGACAAATTATGGAATTTTTGGGGATGAGTAGCATATTTGCCGAACGCGATGAATATCGCGAGGAAGTGTCAACTCTCATCAACACGGACAATTTATCACCAGAAGAAATGCGGCGCCGTCTCAAAGAAATGGGCCATTATATATCCATTCGGTGTCAGTTGCACATGATTCAGGTAACTGTTTTTAATTTGATGATTTTACAAAAATAAATAATAAGGTTGAAGTTATGGACTCTATTCGTACTATATTAATTTAATTATACCGTAAGGCGGTCCTGAGATTGACAACTTGAAACTTGTGCTAATTGTTTGTGATGAATTAAAAAAAACATTCAGAATTTCGAAAAAGATGTTCTCAAAATTGTGACGTCAACGTGTCGTGAATATTTGAAAGTGTCGGCGAATAGTTTGTCCAATCGAACTGTTGGTGTCCCAACAAATTCTTACAAAAAATGGAATCATTTCCTCGTCAAAAACAAATATAAGAAATTCTATTTCGACGATGAGACTTGTGTAATTCGTTTTATGTCTAGAATCGGTAAGTTTTCAAGTTAAGAAACTAAAAAAGGCTTTTTTTAGTAAATTATGGACTATATGCGAAAATTATGACTTGTCTAATCAATTTTTTTTACAGTATAAACTCAATCGTGTGAAATATTAAATCATATGTATTAGATTTCAATTATTGTATTAATAACTCATTTAAGGTGTCCGAATTGGTTTTTGGCTCAAAACGGCTGTAGCTGCTGCTGTATATGAACAAGAATTAAAACAATTCGCGCTTTTGCATGCTCCAGATTTACATGCGCAAATAACGAAGTTTGAAAAAAAGGATAAGTTATTGCCTCTTCGTGGTAATTTAGTTGGACTCGCCCTGATATACGTGCTATGGTTACGTCCAATTTGGTACAATAGTGAAAAAATGACGCATTCTGAGTTTTGTGAATTTTTGATGGTTGTGGATAACGAAATTCAAGCTATCAGGGCAGAAGCCAGTTTGACAATTCGAAATTTGCCTCTTCTGGGATATGATGTTGCTGTGTATCGAGCGGCTGTGAATCCTGTACACTACTTTCGGTATTCAGGCAATGTGACAGAAAAGTCGATGTCTAAATTGGTAAATACGTTGAAAGGTATTGGCCAATCGATAGAATCGTTTGTTGGGCCTATTTTGATGGAAGGCTTGGATAAACTTGAGACGCGTGTCTTAAGACAAAACAGTGAGATGACAAATCATTATATGCTTTGTAAAGACCTGAAGTACAATATAACGAACGCTTTTAATGAGGTACGTTGTAGTTTCTAAAAGTTTTTTTTTATTCCAAGGTTAATTTTATAGCTTTTGTGGGATAATTTCGTATCAGAAAGTATAAAACTACAGTGAAAGGACTGAAAAAAAAATTAAAAAAATGAACACTTGATCAAACTAAAAATTATAAACATTCAGAGTTTGTTCGCACATCTCAAATTCATTGGGGACCGCTATCCATGTCTCACATCGAGCCATAAGGAGTCAGTTACTTTATGGGCAACAAATGATGTCAATAAATGGATAAGATCAAAAGGTGATGAGCAGGAAAGATTTATTAACGATGCTCTACATCTCGGACGCCAACTTGAAAGACTTGCTGTGACACACGAAGCAACCCAACAAGATTTATTCTCCGATGACTTTGAAAAAGAGAAGGAAGAAAGGCGTGATCTAGAACAAAAAAGTCGAGGGTTTTTCCGAGAATTATGCGAGCATCCAGAACTGGTCCCAATAACTGTGGCTGATTTTACTATGTGTCGAGACTCATTCAACAGTCGTCTAAATATAAATGCAAATAACAGAAATGACTTTCTTACGGGTCTCGTCCGTTATTTTAATAATAAGTATGATACTGACTTTCGCCCTCCTTCAAGTAGAGGACAAAATATTACTTCTGTAACGAGAGATCTGTGTCAGTTCATACAATCTCATGATTTTACAACGGATGATAATGCACACTAAAGAATTTCGTTTTTAATAGTTATACATACACATTTTAATATAACATCAAAAATTATCAAACAATCAAACGCTTAATATGAACATCGGAAAGATAATATTTGCCCGCTTTGTATTAATTAACAGTTCTTATTTTTTTTATAACGAAAATCTCGGAAAAACTCCATATTCAAATAAATGATATTTTTTTTCTTTTTTTGTTTTATTCTACAAAGGTAACGTGTGTTTATTATCTTTCAAGATGTAGTATTAGGTTTTTTTGCTAATTCGATTACAAAATAAGTCATTTTGCATCATTGCATTCATCATGCCAAACATTGCAGAATCTCGCATTGCAAAATTTTCAGCCTCAATTCACCAAAAAACCTGTCAAACCGATAATTGAACATATTTGTTGAACAAAAGCCGTAAAAACGGCAAATTACCAGTCAATTATTGTTCGAATAAAAAAAAATAATTTCAGAATTGTAATCCTTAGCCCCAATTTACCCTGAAAACGTTAAAAAATGATAATTTTACGTGTTTTAAGATAAAAAACCGATAATTACCGGTCAATTATCGGTCGGATAAAAAAAATAATTTCAGAATTGGAATCCTTAGCCTCAATGTACCCTAAAAACGTTAAAAACCGGTAATTTAACGTATTTTTAGACAGAAAACCGATAATTACCGGTCAATTATTGGTCAGATAAAAAAACTAATTTCAGAATCGGAATCCTTAGCCCCAATGTACCCTAAAAATGTTAAAAACCGGTAATTTAACGTATTTTTAGACAGAAAACCGATAATTACCGGTCAATTATCGGTCAGATAAAAAAACTAATTTCAGAATCGGAATCTTTAGCCCCAATTTACCCTAAAAACGTTAAAAACCGATAATTTTACATGTTTTTGAAGAAAAAACCGGGAATTACCGGTCAATTATTGGTCGATTTAAAAAATATTATTTCGTATTCTGAATCCTCACCTTCGATTTACCTGATACCCGGTCAATACCGGTTATTTTTAGCAAAACAGAGCTAGTTTTAGTTAAAACCCATATATGGCCCATAAAACCCATATTTTTGATTTGCTAAAATTGAGACCCAATTTTTCGGATTCAGCAGATCAAACTGCATCTAGAACCATTTGAATGATATCCAAAGCAGCTTGGAATCAAAAGTTAGCAGATCCATGCACCCCTACCTATACGACATTAGCATGTGTTGACGAGTTTGGTGAAATGGTAGCTTGCTATGCACCAGACCACGATTCAAAATAAGCCTTTTTTGGCAAGAAATACGTAGAATAACGTATGCCTTAACCTAGCTATACGTCTTTCATTTCATGATTTTGAAAATTTTTAAAAATTAAAAAAAAACCATGGTGAAAAATATTGCGATTACCCATGTAACATACCCATTTTCGAACGCTTTTATTGCTAACTATCGAATTATGCATACAATAATTAAACATTATAGCCTATAATTTATAGGCTAATTTATAGCTAATTTATAGCTTTGTGACAGAAATTGGGATTTTTTTCCGCCTCCCAGTTTGGTAGGCAGGGGTCTTTAACCCTTAAGAAACTGTTTAAATTTTCATTCGTGGATACAGATAACTCCTCAGGAAAATATTGCACCCGTGATTCGGAGCTGAAGGAGCTTATTGGATCCAGATGTACCCATGGAGATTTTTGGGAGGTTTACGGAAATTCTTGGATTCGTTTTGAATCGGTCAATTATGTAAACTGGTTTATCGGTCAAAAAGGTACGACGCTTTTTATCAACCAATATAGCGACAGTAGTGAAAACGTGGATTTGGAGAGCAGTTTTAAGGTTGTAAAAGGACTTTCAGGCATTAGTAACGGCGTCAGTTTAGTTTTCTAATTATTTGGAAAATCACTGGAGAATTTCTAAAAATTTTTTTTTTGGAAGAAAACGTCTTGCAAAAAGTTTCATATTTTTTCGTAGAAAGTTTTTTTCGGAACGAGGGGTTTTCACTGAACAATTTTCCAAGCAAACTTTTTTGGGACATTAACAAAATTGTTCTGAAGCCGATTTCTTTCAAATAATGCGGTGCCCTATAACAACATTATAATGAGAAACGTCGAACACCAATCAATAGTTTCGATTTATAAAATGAATGTTGAAAACTTATAAAGTTTCCAGACGAAAAACTATGCAGACCATTTCATTTGCGCTAACGATGGCCTCCTTGACATTATGGTCCCGGAAGATGATCAAGAATGTACGTGGATTATGGTCAAAGGTCTCTGGGAGGACTCAACTGGCGATACGGTCTCATTTCAAAACCCTCTTGACAGGGGATCAAAATTACTACAGTATGAGGTATAATAACGCGCTTCTCGTTTTTTCTAGTTTTTTAGCCTATTAGAAAGCGAGAACGTGCGTCTGCGATACTGTATGTCGCAGTCATAAAATCAGAATGTTTAGTCCTGAAAAATCTGTGATTTTGTTAGTACCATGAGTTCCTAGAATAAAGGCCGTTTTGGCTAAATAAGGGTTGTGGTTTCCCGATAAATACGGACTGTTTTTATGCATATTGTTTACCGACTAAGGGCTAATAAAACTATAGAAACTAGTGTCACATTATTTGATTTAAATCTATTAGTGGTAGACTAAACTGATATCGTTATTACGCTGTAGACAAAAAAATTGTGATTTTACCCTACGATTTCTGAAAAAGTTCCAAATCTCATAATTTTTGATCCCTCTTTTTGACCCCGACATGTTTCCGCGTCATCAGGGTCTTCGAATGAAACATCATCGCATTGACGGCAGTGATTTATTCAAGAAGGACGCCAGTTTCAATGTGCGAATGACGGAATCTAGCAAAGGTACTTAATAGCTAACTTTTTGAAGTGAAAATTTTCTGTGTTGAACACTATTTTTAACTTTACTTCAAAGCTCGTCTCCGAAGACTTGATGACGGCCGAACAGTAACGTATGAACGCAATGAAAATCTCTTACCGTTTGCCGAGGCTAGTGCATGGTGTCAAGGGTTAGGTGGTTTCTTGCCGTTTCCGACCTCACAAAATGAAAACGACCTTGTGGCGGAAATGGGTACAACATGGATCGGAGTGTCGACTGATGATCTAAGTCAGGGATGGAAATCTTAATCACGAAATCAGCCTAACATAGTGATTTTGGCGTTATTGTGATTTAAAGTGATTGAATATGAATGTGAGTCTGATTTTGTGATTTATTTGTGATCACAAAATCACTTTCAATCATGAAATCACAAATCACGCATAATCACACAATAACGCTTTATTTGATTAATTGTGTTTGGAACTTTTGTGATTTGCGTGAGTTTTTGGTTTAAGGGTGATCGTGATTGGATTTTGACCAAATCGTTTTTTCATACCTGATCTAAGTGAGCTCACATACACAAACTGGCGTATCGGTAACGGTTTGGATGAGCCAAGTGGCGACGGGCCGGCATGCCAACTTATTATTGGTATGATGTGGGGCTATGATTGGAAAAATGGATTATGGAACGATGGTATGGGAAATCATCCAACTACTTGTTTCCTGGAACATATTGTGGGTAAGCCAAAGTATANGTAACGTATGAACGCAATGAAAATCTCTTACCGTTTGCCGAGGCTAGTGCATGGTGTCAAGGGTTAGGTGGTTTCTTGCCGTTTCCGACCTCACAAAATGAAAACGACCTTGTGGCGGAAATGGGTACAACATGGATCGGAGTGTCGACTGATGATCTAAGTCAGGGATGGAAATCCTAATCACGAAATCAGACTCTATCGTGATTTTGGCGTTATTGTGGTTTAAAACTTTGTGATTGAATATGAATGTGATTGGAGCTCACGTGAGTCTGATTTTGTGATTTATTTGTGATTACAAAATCACGTTCAATCATAAAATCACAAATCACGCATAATCACACAATAAGGCTTTATTTGATTAATTGTGATTTGCGTGAGTTTGTGGTTTAAGCGTGATTGTGATTGAATTTTGACCAAAATCAAACGTTTTTTATACCTGATCTAAGTGAGCTCACATACACAAACTGGCGTATCGGTAACGGTTTGGATGAGCCAAGTGGCGACGGGCCGGCATGCCAACTTATTATTGGTATGATGTGGGGCTATGATTGGAAAAATGGATTATGGAACGATGGTATGGGAAATCATCCAACTACTTGTTTCCTGGAACATATTGTGGGTAAGCCAAAGTATATCTGATTTTAATCGAATCGAATCGTTTATCTGTGAAATTTAGCATGAAATTCCTCGGACAAATTCCGAACGAATATCTAGGCTAAAATATGTTTTATAGAAGACCCCTGTGGCGACTACATTTGTTCGCCCAATTGCCCTTGTGCCGACGGTTGGATGTGCAATTACGACTGGACTACGAATGGATTCTGTGAAAACTGTGATGAGTTTGAGACTGAACAGGCGTGCTACGATACCGGTTTTATTACTGAAACTGGCACAACAGAATGCATAGACGTCTGCGTAAAACGTAAGTCATTTATATATGAATTAATGATGTAATTAGATATTATTTTTCCTTTAGAAAGGCACGCCTAGATCTCAAAAAANAAAAAATACAAATTGTTAAATTCATTTGCGCTCACGGCGTCCTCAAAATCTGATACACTTATTTGTATCATTAGCACATGAGTCGCGAGTAACTGGTTTATCAAGAATTGGTATATCTGGTATAACTGGTATATCAAGAATCAAAGAATAAAGATTACAAATTTTAAAGTTTTTTTTTCGGGGCAACCTATATTTTTATTTGTGATTTTTTGACAAAGTTTGTCTAGCTCATAACAATAAAACATACCGGTATAGCCTATACCGTATAGGGTTTGACTTTTTAATGTTCAAACTCATAAAAATTTATTCGAATGAGCCAATAATTTACAGAATGTTTAAGGCAAATGCAAGACGAATCAGCATGGTCATTTGCCATCTAATTATCGAGGGAACATATCAAAGAGCAAAACCGGTCTGGTGTGTCAAAAATGGACCAGTCAAACCCCTCATGAGCATTCAAGAACACCCGAAAATTATCCTTCCGGTGGCCTTGGCGACCATAACTACTGTCGAAATCCGGATAATGAACCATTAGGAGCTTGGTGTTACACGACTGATCCCGACACCAGATGGCAGTATTGTTCATGTCCAAGTAAGTGTAGTTAGCAACCGTAATGTTTTGGCGCTAGAGAGCATATTTCACCGTGAAAGGCTTTTGGAAGTCACACATTGCTCTCAAGCGGATGAAGGTGTGCCCTCGTTCATATTTTATTTCTAATTCGTGCCCTGAAACTACGTCACACATGTGACTTTTATTTTAGAGGCGAGTGAAATAGTAGTGAGTCGAAACAAGAAAATTGGTGAAATATCAACATTGCACAAGCAATGGATGTTTTCAATCGATATCAAACCAACGGGGTATGTGTACAACTGGGGTAATGTCATACATGTTGGAATTGGTGGTGACCACGCAATTTACGGCGATCGAACGCCTGGTATATGGTTTCATAGGAAAGTTCGAAATCACAAAATTATACCGGCTACCGGTACGGTGTCATGTCATGTCTCAACATGATATTTGCCAATCGTCCACTATTTAACTCTCAGGGGGAAGTGCGTGTAAATAGACACGCAAGGTGTTTTTTCGTCGATTTAAGACATATGGAGGCCCCGAAGTGCAAAACAGGTATTGGTGACCCCCCTTCAACTTTTCGAGAAAATTCGATTGACGATGGTTTTTTGCGTAGGTTGGAGATTTCAAACAGCTCTCTAGGAGGCCCTGGTGGCCCAAATCAATTTCTGAATAGTCAGATCAACGTAGTTTGACGAGCTCTACAACTTGGCTTTACCAGTTTTTTTTTTGCATTATTGCGAATTAATGTGAATTTTTAAAGTGCGTGTTTATTTACACGCATTTTCCCCCTACGGGTTCCCAAAAACTCCTTCCCCCTAAGAGTTAACAATACATTTCGAATTTTTGTCTAGTATGGCGTCAACGATGCATATATCCAGTGCCGTTAATGGAAACAGTAACTGGGCTGTTAATACAAGGCCTATACCAATGGATGAATGGAGTAAGGTTAAAGTCTCACAACTCAAAGGGCAAAATGACGAGTACGAGTATATGTTTTCAGTCAACGGGCAAACTATACATCAAACCACTAACACGAGGCCTCAAAGTTTCAAGGATTTAAAAGTTTACGCCGGAGATGATTTCTATGCCGCCGCTGATGCCTCGATTCGTAACCTTCAAATCGTATCATTTTCTGATGGTAAGAAAAGTTACAATTTTGTTTTGTACAAAATTACATCGTACTTTTTCCAAGTGAAGTTCCAAAGAAATCTTTACATTTTAACTCCCAGTGGTCACTTAGTCCAAATTTGATACTAAACCAGGCTTAATTGAAAATGGCTGAAACACGGGTCTTGTTAAATTTTATGAGAAAAAAACATAAAACAAAACTGAAATTTGTTAAAGCTTAAAATGGTATCAATGGGGTTTAGTCCAAATTTGGACCAAGTGACTCCTACGGACTATATGCCACTTGTGACCCTTGGGAGTTAAGGCTTAATCGTGTCCTTTTGGGAAAGTTTTTGTATGAATTTTTTCGTTGAAATTTTTTGTACGGATCTTTGAGATTTTTTAGAATTTTTGATAAATATTTATTTAAGTTTGTTATACCGTATTTTACAAATGAATTTAGGGCCATCAGTAGCCATGAATTGATTACCAACCACCTTGTAAATAAACCTTGTTATATTTAGGACTAAATATTACTATTGTTTTTGAAAAAAAAAATAGAAAAGTGTCCGTTTTAGGTTTCCCTTCTATGGTTGACCAACGCTAATACGAAGTTATTTTAACTTTATAATTTCTAGTTGTCGGACACTGGACAACTAAACCAGGTCACCTGTATCAAACAATACCACGACTTCACAAGCAGTGGTATCTATCGGTTAATATCAAGCAATTTGGATTACCAAAAACACGAGCCAATATTATCCATCTAACCACTGGTAGCGATTGTTGTGGGTATGGCAGCAGAGTACCAGGCATGATTATTAAATTTGAATTTTAA
>SCLG01000494.1:75250-87469 GCA_004367875.1 Oikopleura albicans | reverse complement strand
GTTGATAGAATAGTGAAATAATTTGTTATTAATCGTTCAAAGCCATTTACTTTCATGGAACCAACTCGCGGGCAACTGGAAAGGAACTAATAATTTTGAGCGCAATAAATGGCAATGGTAATAATTGGGATCATGGTTTTAACACCCCACAGCTGGAATTCGGAGAATGGAACAAACTGGAAGTCTCTCAATTACGATTGCAAAATTCGAAAAAATACCAATTTACAGAAAGGGTATAAAATGTGACTAGTAGCAAAATGTGACCCTCATAGCATACGGCGGACAGCTAGCTTACTTTTTGTTTGTATACCCTAATGTTCAGTGCGACTTAATGGGGTAGTGGTTCATCAAGTGTTCAATGATCAACCAGAAGAATTTGAAAACGTCAAAGTTTATACGAGTAACCCATTTGATACCGATGATCCACCGTTTGTGTACCTTTCCGATCTGATAATTGACACATATGCAGATGATGCAATCAATATCCCAATACTTGATGAGCTTAGGTGGAAAATACTTTATCATACTGGGTCTAATGATCAATCAGTCAGAGCAAATTTGCTCTTTATTTTTTATGCGGAAACAATAGAAATTTGCCTTGGCTGATTCATTGTTGGACCTCACAGTATATAACAGTAAATGCATTTAACCCCTCAATTTTTTATCAAGGGTCCTTTTTTGAAAACAAAAACTATACTGTAGTTGAAGTTTATAGGGACCAGCGGTTAGGTCTTACCTTTTATAGAAGTATTTTTTTTACTTTTTTTTTTCTTGACGCCGAGCGCTTATCTCCCAATTGAGTTTTTGGGATTAAAAAAGACGTTCGTGTTAGTTACATAGTCTGAAGGTCCGTTTATAAGCCGACAGTTACACGCGTCTCTTTTTTTCACAAAATAGAAAATACCGCATGTTAACCCCCTGTTAACTTATACGAATATGCTTAACACGGTTTAATAAATCCTTTTAAGGTTAAATGATTAAACTTTCACCTCACCTAAGCCTTGCAATATACAAATCGAAACTGACGGAAGGCGTCCCACAACAGGAAGTTATCCCCGTATTCCGGTACACAAGCGTGCCTTGTCTTACCGCGAGAATATTGAAACCGTCGTGTCCCGAGTATCAGCCGCGAGCAATATTCAACTTTCGCTGTCTAAAAACGATCCAATGATCTGGAAAGACGGTTGGCAAATTATATTTGGTGCAAAAGACGGAACCGTGTCTTACATTCGGTCGGAGCACAATGGAGAGAATCTTGCGTTTTACAGCCATAGTTAAGGGTCATAATTTTCGATCAGAATTATCAGTCTAAATGTCAGAGGNACCTAACGAGTTGACAAAGTCAAACGAGTTGACAGTTTTTGACGAAAAAATCGGAAACGAAAGTGTCAACTCGTTTAGTAATCAACTGTATATAAATTCTCGGTGATTTTGACCCATATTCAAAGTTCAGTTTGGTTTCAACGAACCATCGAGGAAGGATTTCAACTTAGATTTACTGACACCATTATTGGACTGTACGATTTGAATGGATTTACAATAATTGAGTATGACGGATTTGACCCCACTGGAATTCGTCACTTGCATGTTTCCACTGCTGCTGATGTTCAAGGAGTGTGGAACATAACCCCGGGGCCATGTGTACCTCCAGGTAATAGTAATACAATTCAGCCCCTGCGCCGTTATCTTGCATAATCTGCTTACTATGTTAAAATATGGAAAATTTGCCTCCAAATATGTGCATGATAACAGAACAAATAAACAAAACTGATTTAGAAATCGGTCTCGAAAGATTTTATAGAATTTAATTGGTTTTTCCATCTAGGTTTGGTGACACCGTGTCAGTTAACAATGACAGGCTGCGGAGATGTGCCGAATGTGTGGCATGGGGATACGTCAATTGCTTCGTGGGAAATAATAAACGGATTCAATTCTTGGCATGGGGCTTATGGTGCCTTGTTCGATGACTACTCAAATGATAACCATATGTACGTCTCATCGATATGTGATATTGAGCGGGGTGTCAAAATTACGTTTGAAAATGAGATTAAATACGACGATTTATTCATTCATACCAGATCACTGTGTTGCCGCCTAGACAACTATAACAATGTGTGTTTATATGCCGATGGAAAAAGGGAGTGTTTTTCATCTGAAAAACAAAACATTGAAAACCTTTGGTTCAGAAATAAATTAATGTGATACGTAGGGGTTAAAATAACACAAATCTTAGATTGGATGTTTTTGGGTATACAGTATACTATGCAGTAGGCGCGGAGCGTCTGTAACTGAATTGACAAGCGCGCCTATTGGCTCATGCTTTTTTAGAGGCGCCTCCTATTGGCTAGCGTCCTTTAGCCACGCAAACAACTCCCCGCGCAGCTTGTAATGTATACCGTACATACTATGTACTACTACATAGTTTTTTATTAAAAGATGGAAAATAGAGTTCTTTTAACAGTTTTTACAATGTATTCAAGGGTCAATTTTCGGAAAAATTAATTTCGGATTTAAAAAAAATAAAATTGTCGGGTTAGATAACCCATCCCCGAAATTGCGTACTACTGTCCTTATTCCCTTCTATTCCAGGAGGAAACAACATTCCTTATGTGTACAAGGAAAATATTTTGTTTTGTTTTTACCCTTTTTTCCGATAATTTTAGCGGTCATAAGGTCGAGTAGCAATGATCAGTAAAAAACATTATCAAAGGATTTCTTGTACGCCGCGCGAATTTGGCGATCCGGGTCATACCATCAATTTCAAAGACTTCAATCTTAGCGATGAAACTATTTACGCGAAAGAATTCCGGCTTGTTTGGGAGTCCCAGGGATGCGCTCAAATTGAAGAACTTTACTTTATGTACTATGGTAAACTATTGTTTCGTTAAAAGTCAACTTTAAACGTAGAAACACGTGTTAAAAATATTTTAGACATCCCACCACCAACAGTTTATACCGAATATGATTGTTCCCGAAAGCCATCTTACGAGTGCCCAAGCAAGGGGTTAACTTTTTCCGCAACGCTCATACATAACGTAACGCGTTAGTGTTGAAAATGATATGGGCCTTAGTCTATGACGCACGAGTAATTTTTAACCTTTATTAAAGTGGTTCGACGATGGAAGTTATCGATGCTCATTGGGGTCGCGTTGATCAAAGATCCATTAGTCAAGGAACATTATGCGGTTTTAATGATTTTTGCCCGTCTAGGAAAAAGTTACGAAAATTGAGTAAAATGCAGATGGACTAAAACACTTAAAAATCTAAAAAATTCTCAAACAAGTTTACAAAAGCTGGTACACCTCGACGTTTAACCCTTGGACACATATTGCGCCCGTTATATAAAATATCCCAAAACAACGGATAAGTTTTCAATTTGTCTTCTATGGGTTAAATAACTTTTATTTACCGTTCTAACTTGATGAAAGTCACGATTTAACGCATCTGGCAAAATCGGAATGCGACGGTGAAAGTTCGTGCGGTTTCAAGGGCCGCGATGGTATGATTGAGCCGGTTGTTGAAAGACCATGTGAGCTTGGTGGTTATGGATATCCGTGCGATACGGATCCATGTAAAGGACTCCAAAAATACACACGGTTTCGATATCGATGCAATCATAGGCCCTCATCGGAAGGATATCCGGTCAAACCTGACCATATTTATCAAACCCTGTCCGGACTTTCCTCCGTCGTCAAAGTTGTACATAGGAATGTTTTTTTAGTAAAACTGATTTGTTATTTATAAATTCGCGCTAGTATAAATTATACAGTTAGTATAAGTTATACAGTATAGGGTTAGGCCTTTGGCCCAAAGGCTTTTCGTCACTATAACTTATAGTCTATAAGGTCTAAGAAATCTCTTCACTTGAATTTAGTTTCGATTATGTTTTTTTGATATTTTTTATAAAAAACAGTTTATTGAGAAATTCATGAACTGTTACCCTTTCAATTTTAGAACGAAAATTTAAGTTTTTGATAAAAAAAACATCGCTAGTTTCGACGAAAGAAACATGCCTCCAACGCGCCAATGGACATCTTCTCTTGAAATTAAGCCGCTTTTTTCTACAACTCCTAAACTGGGCTTGTCGAATATTTTGCGCGTTGTTTTTAACGATGGCCCATTGGTTATACACACGTCTGATTTCCTAACATAGCATCGACATAGCAATAGACTATTCCCAATAATCCTTATCATAAGTTCTCATTTTGTATTGCCGCAGATTTTTTTTCTTACAGTGCCGGTCTTCATAATGTACATTTGCTTTTAAAAAAAACTGAAGTCGTGCAGATGCTAGTCGATTAAAATACATTATAACACCGAAATTTATTATCTACACTTTTATCATTTTCATTCATTTTTATCATGAAAATTATCATAATACTGTGTATAACCCAAGAAATGGATCTGCACATATGGGAATATGGTTTGCGCCCGAATCAACAAAAATGATTGTTATTGCCTCGTTTGACGGAGAAGATTAGGGTACGAAATCACCTTTTCCGTAAAGTTCATAATCTGATTTTGCACGAACAACTAGGGCATAAACTTTATAATTTCGGTGGAAATCATCTTGGATCCGTCATCATGAATCAAAATCACTTCAGATAAAATGTGCCAAGATTTAAATAAGTGTTTAAAACATAAATTCAGAATTCCTTTCATATAAAAAACACATTTCGGACCTCGAGAAAAGATCGAGAGTTTGGAAATGTTCCTCCTTTTACTGTTAACGAATGGGTCAAAGTAGAAATCGCCAAATTGCATCGCGCCGAAAAAGATGACTATTTGTTTACAATTCGCGTTAACGATCGTTTAATGCACCAACTTGCAACAAAAGACGCCACCGTAATCGATAACGGCAAAGTGTTAACCAGCGACGGAAGTAGGCTCTCCAATTATCTAACCAAACGCTCTAGCCACTTATCTTTACAAAATTCAATTATCCCTTTTTTAGCACATTTGGTGTTAAGGCAACTAGTGTTGTATTACATTTTTAATGTACCATATCCGATCACTTTTTGTCAGGGCTCGGCAAAGCCAGGCATTTTCATTGGCTTGTCTTGGCTTTTTTCCTCTCTCAAAAAATTTTAGCTTGGCTTTTTACCTTCTCCAAAAATATAACCTTAACTTCGCTTGGCTTTTTGGCTTGGCTGAGTCTGGCTTTTTTGGCCCTCGAAAAAAAGCCATGTGCCAAATGCCATTCGTGCCGAGCCCTGCTTCCGGTAAAAGCGTGTTGGCGGAATTTTTCACTTCAGACCCTGAAATAGTTAAGATTTAAAAACTAGATTTAAATTTTCAGAGTAATCGCAGTCCGATTATCGGACCCTGTGATAAAAATAGCAAACATTTGGACAGCCTAGAAACAAGCCAATGGGAGGCGGCAAATGTCCGTATCCGAAATTTTAACTTCGAGACGTTCATTGACGGGGGCATAAATGTTCCACCGATGGTGAAAGTCGATTGTGAGTTAAAACTGCGGACCGACGACGAAAAGACCTATATTAAAGCACTCGAACTTCTTGAGCATATTGAAAATGTACGTTTCAGCGTTGATTATACTCAAAATGATTTCAAAATAGTTTATTTGTCTTTATCAAAGCCAGGATTTTGCATTATTTTACATCGAAACATTTATTAATCCAGGCCTTTTACTGTAATTGTATTTTTTTTTGTATTTTAAGGATCAGTCAAATGAGGCTTGCTCAAATACGGGTCGCTAAAATTTGTCTCCACTTTTAGTTGACATTATTACCAGAGTTTTTTCCGAAATAATATAAATTTAAGAATGTAGTCAATTGAATGGTTCGAGACTGCTAAAAATTTTAGCCTAAAATAATATATTATTTCTATATAATTTCTCTGATACATAATTTATAATATTTCTTTTCTTTTTTGTTCACACCCTAATGACTTATGCGTTCTTGATTGGTTTGTTTCCGCGTAGGTGTGTTGCTTAGAGGATCTGTTATGTCACGTGAATTTAAGGGGCCACTACAACTATAAGCTTTATATTTAAAAATCCTGGATAAAGACGGAGGAGGGTTCGGATAAAGACCTCGAAATAACCTTTTCGTATAACCGAGCAAGAATAAGTTTGGGTCGCAAGGAGGACTTTCATTCGACAGCATCAGGTTATGTTGCCAGCAGCGAAATGTACGAAATGGAAAATTTTGATGAGGTAACAAGCTAACAAGGTGAGTAGTGATGTCTACGCCAGGAAAAAGGTCGGTCCTGGAAGGACCCTTTGTTTTGCCAGGAAAAAGGACCCTATATTCTCTGTGCCAGGAAAAAGGTCGCTTTTTTTCTGTGTCAGGAAAAAGGACGCTATGTGATAAAAAACCGATGACGCAAAAAAGGACGGAGAAAGTTCAAGTGCAAAAAATACTCATTTTTTATCCCAAGTTCAACGTCGGCGGGGCCCACCGCAGAATAAAGGTTAATTTAAGTTATTTCAAGCAACAATAGAACGATTTAAATAAAACTTAGATTCCAATAAATTTTAAATTAAATTAATATTGAATTTTAAATTAAATAAAGAAAATAATATATTTTAAATTAAGTTTTAGAATGGAATTTTTTTGACTTTCATTACTCGCGTATTAAGCGGGAATACTACAACGTTATTTTTTTTTATTTATTTTATGAAAACACGTAAACATAGAGACAAAACAGAGAACATGAAAACAGAGAAACATGAAAAAACATGAGAAGGAGCATGTTTGACGACAACATGAAAAATGTAAGTTTTTTGGACTTTTTTTTCCATTTTTTATATATTTCTATGAAAATTAAACAGTGATGATGTTTGCGTGAAATCAGATATCGCCTTTCCGCCCACGCAATTTTATTTAACAAAAAGGAACAGTATAATGACGCCTACGCAATTTTTACTCATAGTTTATGACTCATTTTTTCAACCGGTCAGAAAATGAAACTATATTTTATCATGTTTTAAACATAAAAAATAAAAACAGAATTCAACATATTAGTCATGTTAATATGTTAATACATGTTGAAACATATGTTAACATGTAAAATACATATTTACATGTAATTTACATGTTTACATATGTGAAACATGAAATTTCATGTATTACATTTGCTTCACATATTTTTTTCATGTTTCAGTATCTCAAATTATACGTTGGGCTGCTTATTGATTTATTTCAATCTTTCAAAAAAAAACATCATGCTGAGTTACGAAAAATTGAAGTGAACAAAAGAGACAAAAAAAAACGAGTAAAATTTGACGTCAATAGTCGAGTATGGAGGTAAAAAATAAGTTTGTTGCGAACAAAAGGGAGAAACAAACGTCGCAAAATATCAAACATAGGGCGAGATTGAATCGAATAGGAATTCAAAATTAAATTCACGACTCAAAAATAAATTGGGTTAGGACAAAAGAGCAAAAAAAAATCAAGTATTGGGCTCAAATTCTACTCGTTTTTTTTCTTGAGCTCTGGTTGATATCAAGTATGGCGCTCACGGTCGAATATTAACCTCCAATTCTACTCTTTTTTTTCTGAGCTTTGTTTGATATCAAGTATTGGGCTCACGCTCGACTNTAAACCGCCATTTCATTCAAATCAATGGCTGTCTAGTTTAAACTGTGTTTTCATGCATAATTCTGCGGTGGGCCCCGCCGACGTTGAACTTGGGATAAAAAATGAGTATTTGCACTTGAACTTTCTCCGTCCTTTTTTGCGTCATCGGTTTTTTATCACATAGCGTCCTTTTTCCTGACACAGAAAAAAAGCGACCTTTTTCCTGGCACAGAGAATATAGGGTCCTTTTTCCTGGCAAAATAAAGGGTCCTTCTAGGACCGACCTTTTTCCTGGCGTAGACATCACTACTAAGGTGTTTATATATAATTATTTTTTTTTTGTTTAGTATATGAACGAATTTTATTTGCGGATGTTTCAAAAATTTTCAACCGAGGATGGATTAAGCAAATTGTATACCATTGGTCTTTATGATAGCAATGGAGATGCCATTGTAGAATACAATGAATTTGACGCCACCGAGGTTAAGTATTTGTTTATTGCAACGCAATCTTCCGGTACAGTGTTAAATATATTTTTAAAAAAGTTATACATCTATAATATATAGTAGCATATGAAAATTTTGGAAAATCATGTAAAATTCCAAGATAATTGGCCATCAAAATTCCCATGTTTGTATAGATAACGTAATATTTTTAAACGCCTACGCACTCCGCCGTTATCTCTCAGTTAAAACGGCACAACTGATTTATCGGAAACTCCTATTAAGGCTTTCGTCTAGGACCAAAAATAAAAACGGAGATGGCTATACATAGCCACTAAATGGTGTTTGGTGCCAGGCGGTTAAAATTTTCTTTGAAAAAAAAAAATGTTTACAGTATCAAATCCATTTTGTTAGGTTCTGGACTGGAAATGACATTGAGGACCTTAATGTCATTTTCTAGTCCAGAAACTCAATAATTTATGGCTAACAATAAAATTATTTTCAAAAATGTGTTTAACGCTAACCAGGCTCGTCACCTAGTCAATTTCAAACAAAAACGCATTGGGAAATTAACTCTGGACAATGCATGCTGGACGAAGGCGTTAACACAAATGTTAACAAAGTATTCAAGAGCTTTAAAGATGGTTTTTACAAACAATGGATGGTCTCGTTTGAATTGCAGCCAATGTCTGATCCATATATTGCAAGTACTCAGCGTCTTCAAAGGTGGTTTTTTTATTTAAGATACAAACAGATACGTTCAAATTCAGTAATATTACAGGAGGGTCTGGTTATAAGGTAACAAGGTGTAACCGTTATAAGGTCAAGTCATCTTTTTTGCACTAAAATCAAGTCATTATTTTCTATAGAAATCATGTATTTTTTCACTTTTTTTGGGTTTAAATTTAGAACTCGACATATACGTTTAGAACGACACGGGTAAAACACGGGTAGAAATCATATCTTTTTGGACTTTTTTCTTGCACTAAGGTCAAGTCATTTTTTGGAGTGCATTAAGGTCAAGTCATTTTTTGGGGCTTGACCTTATAACCAGACCCCCTGTACTAGTTACGAAGTTAACGGATCAAGCTAAAGTTAACACCTTTTATCGTTTCAAAATTGAAGCATTTTTTATGAGAATATCTACATTTGCAAATCGAAACTTTTCAAATTTTGAAAAGATCCAACACATCAGGTCAATCACAAATTAACAATAATCAAAAAATTTGTGATTTAACTAGAAAAAACCATCAAAGTCTTTTCTTCATATCAAAGATAAATCCAAATTTGGATAATTGGGATCCAAATGATTTGCTCGAATCAAGTGCCCGCGGCCAATATGGAGAATTTGTACCTGGTATTTGGATAACCAATGAAAATCAATTGTACATTACGAGTGCCATTAACGGGGAATCACACTATAATTGCCGACATCATTGGTGTGAAGGATGGGGAGCCACTGATGTTATACCAACGAAAAAGTGGACAAGGCTAATGTTGAAATTAATCGTTTTTATTCTGATCGAAAATTTTTTCATCTTAAAAATCAACCTGTTCGTATTTAACGTGTGCAGCTGTGACGCTATAACTTCAGTATTCTGCTTCAATTTCAAATTTGTATTGGTTATAAGGTTCATTCAGTTTTTTGGGCCTAAAAGTGGGCTCATTTTAAGGTCAAAATACAGTAGTAGTAGGTAGTTTTTGTAGTTAGTTTTTGATGCCAAAAATACGAATACACCACCTAACCCGTTATGTTAACAAAATAACATTATGTTACCACTTTTTGGGATTTTATTAACTTCAATTTCCAATTATTTAACAAAACGCCCTACCCCATTATGTTAACAAAATTCCATTATGTTAACAGTTTTTGAGGTTTGATGGTGTTAACATTATGTGTTAGGTGGTTTATTTGTGAAAAGTAATTATTACGGAATTACATTTGCAAAACGATTTATGCAACCTGAAAAAGTGTCCAGATTTCACAGTTGCGTCAAGAAAATGGAGAACACATATTTAAAATTGAAATAAACGGTGAAGTTTTTCACCAAATGGTCAATGACGACCCCCGTAGTTTCCAAAAAGCGTGGGCGTTTTTTGGAAAAGCGAATGAGATGATCCGAAATCCACTGGTCGAAACTTATCCAGATGACGTTAGATTGTCTATGGGGTCAAATTCCAATCGATTAGGTGGCTGTAAAGGGCGGAGTTTGATATTTGGACAATAGTAGTTTAGTCTTAACCCGACACCGTACAGCGTCAACACATGTGTTGACATCGCGATGTTTTCACTAAGTTGAAAAAAAATAAGAAATGGACAGGTCAAATTTTCGAAAAAAAAATGTTTTGGCCAAAATGTTCGTCTTGAAAAGTTAGCTTTTAATATTTTTGGAAAATCAAGGTCAAGTTCAACGAGTCACGTGATAAATTAGGATAAAGGCATGGTTTTTGGCCAAACGAAAAACACGATATCTAGGGGTTAAATAATTTTTTTCAACTTTTTAGGCGTTTTTTGAGGTTTTCATAAGAAAATCTCAAAGTCGCATGAGAATTGGCTCCGTAGGCCCTCCAGAACTCAATGCCTTTATCCTAATTTATNATTCGTCGTGGTCAATTACCCTAGAAACCGCATCGTTCTCTTGGACATAACGCTTAGCATAGCCGTCAGGGCGTTTGGTTCAAATTTGAACCAATTTACCCCTAAGGATTATATGCCACTTGGTACCCTTGGGAGTTAAAAACTAGAAAAGCGAGAAACGCGTTATTATACCCCCTATTGTATAATGGTTGAAACTTGAGTAGCTATAATTTATATAGCCTCTAAATTATATGCTAGTCTTTTTTATGGTCAAGATTTGGCAGTACATCGTCAGCTAACTTTTTAGGGGGGAAGCAAAGACTCCCTGTTGGGAGTTACGTTTTTTACGAAAAACTACAAAAAATTTTTTGGAGAAGCAATTATGGGAACGTTTTGTGGGAACAAGACTTCGGCATAAATTTTAAAATACCTTACCAAATCCAATCCTTATAAATTATTATAATTCTTATATAAAAACCACTTCCATTTTAGACAATCAATCGGACGGGCAGGTGAACACTGTAGATATGTTTTATACTTATCTAAATATTTACGAGGAAACGCGCTTTGGCCAAGAACAATTAGAGAAATGTTTGAGTAGTGCCCATTTAAATTTCATTCGGGATGATCGCGCGCCAAACTTTCAAAATGACTACACTCGGTGCGCTGCTTTTGATCGATATGACAAAAATCCCGACTGGGCTCAACGTGATTTTATTCCAAAACTTCGCGTTCTTCCAAAAGTAGCAGATTCGGCTGTGGGTGGATGTAAACCGGATATTTCTTCGCAACGGCAAGGACGAAACTCCCCCTGTAGTACGACTTGTGATGCAATTGTGAAATTGGGGCGAAATTCAAAAATCAATTTTTCATGGATCATAAAACGACCTCAGGAACGTTTTAAAATTACGTTTTTTTACGAAATGTATTTGATTTTAGTGAGATCAGCCAGTTATGATGTATTCAAAGGTGCAAGTGTTCGTAACGGTTTTAGCAAAGTAAAATCAAAAGTTGTAAACAACTCGCCATAAATGATATATAAAAATATGTTTCACTGTTACTTTTTGCGGAACTGTTACTTCGAGCAAATAGTGCGTGGGCGGAAAAACTAATTTTATAGCGTTTTAACTCGAGTTGGTGACTTTATGAGTTGTTTCGGGGATATTTATACGGGAAAAAGTAAACTTGGAAATTGTTATCCAACCGGCGGTTTTCTGAAAACTGTCTTAACAAATTGGTCCTGGAAAGAAAATCTTGATAAGCAGGTTGGTTGTGTATATATTCACAATTAAAACGTCTGACAGAGTCTTGTGGCGCGCATTACGACCAAGCATCATTTATTTAGTGCTCGAAAATACAAATATATTGGAATTATCCGACTCGACCGGACGTGGTGCGGAGGCGCTCTTTTGAACGCCATTGCCAAAAACGAAGACATTCGATTTAATATTGGTGACCGTCACAAGTTGGTACACGGCTCAATTCCAGATAATGCCGGCAGATATGTTCTTCAGTTTGGGATTAAACTGAAGTCATGAAATAAACAATTACACCCCCTAACACCAGTTATTTTAACACCACTTATCTTAACAATGTTGGGTTATCTTAACACTTTTTGGACCAAAACGTATCGGAAATTCCGATTTGGAATTTC
>SCLG01000494.1:41202-60098 GCA_004367875.1 Oikopleura albicans | reverse complement strand
CCAATCCTTTCTCCGGGAAAAATTCTCCCCTCTTTATAAATGCCGCATATATAAAAAAAAGGAGAAAGGAAGGCACCCCAGTTCCAAATAATAAGGGAAAATTGGTCTTTATATCATCTAAAAATATCCCTACACGTTATACTGGAAACGCTTGGCCGATTTTCATGAAATTCAACCGGTAACACCCTTTACCAAATATAATACGTTTTTGGCGCGTGTTGTGACAAACTGCACAACTTCGTGTTTAGGGGTTAAAAAGTGGTAACTCAAATACCCACATGAGCCAACTGCGACCAATGGGAAGAAATTACGCACTATCATCATATTGGTTATTTAGGTACATCAAAAATAGGATAGAAATCAATCACGAAACAATTTTGTTTTGTTTTTAGTTTTCGCCTCGTTTGTTGTAATTATGACGATTATAGTAACAAACTTGCTTGTCGGGTTAGCAGTTGATGATATCAAAGTAGTCCAAGAGTATGCTGTTTTAAAGCGTCAAGTTAGAGTTCACAAATCGAGTCTTTGCAATAAAAAAGTGTCCCAAATAAGAGTAAAGGAGTGTACCAAAAGTATCGAATGAAAAGTTTGTTACTATCAAATTTTCTTTGTACCAATAAACGCTAGGTGATCGATTGAATAAATTGCATCAATAATTATAATTTATTTCTTGGCTAAAATTGGAATTGTTAGACACATCTCAGCAAACGCGCTGCCGCCAGAAGTGGCCGGTCTTGCGCGCTCAACCAATCCGATTTGGAACTTTTTGAAAAGCATTACGAATCAAACTAGCACTGGAGTCATTTTATAACAAATTATTAAGTAGGCAACAACGTCGTGCCGATATTTATTCAACGCTAGAAAATAATATTTTGCGTGAAGTTATAAATAAAGAAGCGGCTAAAGTAACACTGCAAGATATTTTCGAAAATGCGGCCAAATGGATTGACCCTGAGGGACACATAGACAGAAACAAAATCAGAAACTTACAGCATAATCAAAATGAAAGTGAGACGGACGAAATATGGCACTCAATGGAAACTTTAAGTTTGGTAGTAATTAAAAATTTAAATGCTTAAAAATTTTAAGTTAAAATTTCTATATTTTTGGATTGGATTAAAAAAGGATAACAGAGATAAGCAAGTCAAATATTGACTACTTCAATATAGAAAGTATCTTCTTTTTGGCTACAAATCTTGTGGAGGAGATAGGGAAGCTTGTGACGGAGGTAAGATATGATTTTTGGGAATCAAAACGCGTAGGTTAGATCACACATATTTAATGTAAAAATTTTCTCCTTTAATTCATATTTATATTGAGAAACTAGTGACTATTTTACTCGAAATGAGTTCACTAGAACGATAACGCAAGTCCGAGACATCTATTTTGGATTGCATGAAATTTATAAAAATGGTACCCAGACTTTTTGAGCGGTTAAAACCGGTTGATTGACATAACTTCTGTGGTATTTAAAACAACTTTAATTCGGACAGGAGATGGCGCCAAATGTCGAGTTCTGAATATTAAACATACTGCTGCTGGATGCGTAGCGTCATCTCCTGTTCGAAAAAAAAACCATTCAAAGTATTTACTAGAGCCAGTATACATAAATGCCGATGAAATATTACTAATACCATGTAAAGTGAAAATGTCCACTCATTCAATGAAAAGCTGAAACGAATAGAATCCAAAGGCAATCAAATAGATGATGTTTTAAATCTCGTCGAACAAATATGTGGAAAATTTGAAATAGATACCAAAAATATTAAAAAATCTTAGTTTAATTCCATTCAGAGCTTGGCATAATAACGTTATGTTTAAACAATTCAAAAAGCCAGCCAAAGTCAGCAAAATCTTAAAGAGGCAAAATGACTTTTTAGGTCTCTTTGTTCAAGCACAACAGTTACTGGTTTCAAGAAAAGCTAATGGGTTTTTCTAAACGGTTTAAAATATTTTATCCAAAGTTATGTCAAGCTCATAAACTACTGCCTGTACTTTTTACTTTCGTAAAGTTCATTTGCTGCGAAGACAGTAGCATAATAAATTATATAAGCACTATGCTCAGTACCTATTTGAAGGTTGGTTATGCCCAACGGCACACATTTCTGCAAATTTTATTTAAGGTCAAATTTAAGGTCAAATTTAAGGTCAAACAGACTCGGCAGGTCATCAGATATTGCTAAAGTGAAATTGCAAATTATCAAGTAAAATGGGTATTTGTTTTTTACTATAATAAAACTTTGACCTTCTTTTTCGAAGGTGTTTAGAAAAATAACGATGTTTAAAAATATCATGTGAAATTTGCGCATCAGATTGTGGGTCTATTTTATCGGCGATTGGAAGTTGGGCCAATTTTTGGTCCGTTTCTTTCTCATCTTTGGGTCGCAAATGGGCCGGCTTTGTTTCCATTTTTAACTTCCTAACATCTGCCACATTTTTCATGATGCAATCGGTTTCAAACCCTGAATCAGTTTCGCTACATTCGAGCCGATTGAACGAATTCGAGGCATATTTTCGAGCTGCTCTTTTTGCTAACTTTTGACAAAGCTGATCATGATCATTATCGCGAATTGGAGTAATTGTTTTTCTTTGAGCTTCACGTTTGTATCTCGGAGATGACTGAATCAGAGTTAATATCAGGGTTGGAAGCGTTGAGCGTTGGGATGCGTTGGCCGACGCCCAACCAACGCTTTGGGAAGTCATTACTCTCAATACTTTGAGAGTCATTACTCTCAATACGGACGCTTTCTTCCAATATCGGACGCTTTCTTCCAATATCGGACGCTTTTTTGTTAATTATTAACCCCAATTCGGACCTTATTTTTGAGAACAAAAAACGCTAATCACCCCGCCTACTTAATGCCCACAGTATAAATTATACGCCGGTCTGTCGGCGAAGTCGTGTCTAATAATTCCATATCCTCTATAAATTACGAACTTGATCTTAATTTCAAAAATTTTAGCAATATATTTGACAAAGCAATCTCGAGAAAAAGAAATAATACCGGTATTCGATAATTACGCAGTTTATTTAAGCAAAATCTTCGCCAAAAATGCGCAAAAAACTTCATGAACGGTCGCAAGAAGTGGGCCTTGGAGTGTAAATATGATAGAAGAAAAATAGCCAAATCATTCAACCCTTACCTGAACACGTTGTAAAAGATTTGCCAGGTTTGCGCGGGTTAACACCAACCCCGAGGTTCCACAGTGGTTATGTCGAAATAATCGTCTCTCCATTGGTACCGCTTGACGCGTCGTTATTCCATATTCAAAAATAAATGTTTTCAGTTCAGCCATGGAAAAATCGTGAAGGATCCGTTTCTGAACTTCATTAAGTAAGCAAACGGGCTCAAAAGCGTAAAATTTTATCCAACCCAAGTTTACATTTTGAAAATCTCTGTTTCGAAAAAAAGTTGCCATATTTTTCGATCTGGCACCATAATGGCACCTGGTTGCCAACTTTAAATAGAAAATTTAAATGATTCACTGTTACCTTACTGGCTATATGATTTACTTGAATGATATTTTTTTTTGTTTTATCAAAACTTCTTCAATATGATGATTTCTTCCTGACTCAGACATTTGTTATTCTTGCTTGCGGGCATTGTTTGACACAAATTTGTTTAATATTATTTTCTAATTTCTTCATGTTCATGTTGTATGCTAAAAGTAGTATTTTACGCTGAAAATTATTCGCACACCAAAGTTAAAATTTTTCTGAAAAAAAAATCCAGCTGTGATTAATCTTTGAATTTATTTTGAAAAAACACGCCCGTAGGGCTTCATAGTACTCATCAAAGATTTATGATTTACTAAAGCTGTATTTTTTCAAGCGTGTAAAATATATGAAGAAGAAGTGGTATCAATATACAGTTCTTACTCTCAATACGGACGCTCTCAATACGGACACACTCATTACGGACGCGTTTTGTAAAAAAAATGTCCCCAAAACAGTCGAAAATGGACACTTTATCATAAAGTCTTTATGACAATTTCCTCAATACGTAAGAAATATAAGTCAGGGCTCGGCACGAATGGCTTGGCTTGGCTTGCTTTGGCTTGGCTTGGCTTTTTGTAAGTCAAGCCAAGCCAAAATTTTTCAAGAGGCGAAAAAAATCAAGCCAAGCCCAGCCAAGATTTTTCAAGAGGGGAAAAAGCAAAGCCAAGCCACGCCAATGAAAATGCCTGGCTTTGTCGAGCCCTGATATACGTGTTAGATTCGTTTAAAAAGTGGTAAATAGCTTATGTAAATGATAATTTAAACCGTGGTAGGGACTGTACTGTGCTTGGGTAGTAGGCTACCGCTTTTCATTTCGAGTTTCAAGACATTCAAATGAGTAAGTGATAAATGAAAACGGACAACGGATTATTAGTTTGACAACGAAACTTCATACAAATATGTATACCTAAGTTTGTTACGTTTAGTAGTGCTCCTTTAATTAGCTCTAAATTCCTTCTACGATCAGCGCAGTTATCCACCACCCTGTTCAGTATGTCCGCGGGTTTTCCCCGTAAAACCTGCCGGATAACTAAACAGGAGTAACTAGGCAGATATAACTTATACCGTATAAGTTTATATAATTATAGTCCCTAGTCCCATAAGCGACGCTCCTATAACGGACGTTTGTCCCATGCATGGCCATGACGGACGCTTTTTAGTTAAGACAAATTAGCTCTAGTATAACTACTGAGCTAAACCTTTTAGTTTTGTAAATAACTGACGGGGTCATTAGAGTACATTAGCTTACCGTGAAAAACTGTATTAGGATTAAAAAACAGAGGTTGGCAAAAATTGTACCTGAATTGGACCCTGATTGGACCCTACTGGACCATGGCAAAAAAAAGTCGACCCTACCCTAAAAAAATAGGGTCCAATCGGGTCCAATCGGGGTAGGGTCAAAAAGTGTCGACCTCTGTTAAAAAACTAATTTAGAATAAATTACCTTATCTTTTGTGAAACATACAGCGAATACACACGGTATTCATTACAAAAGAACTACCGTATAACCTTTTTTTCGATTCATTTATGGTGTTTAATAAACATTGGGACTATATACGTAATGAAGTTAGCTAAGAATTGACACCTATTTCTCAAGGGGTTCGTTTGGATGATTAAAAAATGATTTAAAAGAAAAGATTTGAGAAAATTAAAATTCAGTATACGAACAGTATGATGAATCTGTACGCATAAATTCTAAATTATTATTCACAATTATTGTTAACTATTCCTAACTGGACCATTCTCTAAAAATGTCATGAAGTCAGTGTGTTTACTTGGAATTTACGTGATTTATTTACTTATTGGAGCAGCAATTTTTAGAGCATTAGAACAACCGGCTGAGGTTTGTGTTTTAATATGGAGGGCTCGAAACTCGAAATTCGAAAAAAAAAACTTTTTTTTTCGCCGTAAAGACCCTTATGAGAGGATCACAAAAATGCAAAAATAAAATATTTTGGACCACTAGAAGGTCCGCAAAATAACAGAGAAAATTCTGATTTTACTAAAGGAAGATTTGTGTATGTTGCTCAAGACGCTTCAAAATCTACTACAGTCCCCAGTCCCTTATGGGCCATGTAACCCTTATGGGCCGCAATTTTTTCGATTTGATAGAGTAACCCTTATGGGCCACAATTTTTAACAACCTGGAACAATAAGCCATTTTGTTAAAGTTGTCCCAAATTAACCCTATTAGGGGCGCGAATCCCATTACGGCCGTTTTTTTCGAGAACCCAAAACGGTCGTTCATGGATGATTTTTTGGCCAATTATACTGAAAACTCGTTTTAAAGCAAATAAATAAATTAATTAATTTTAACTAAAGTTAATATGTGTTTTTTTTCAAAAAATGGCAATTTCACCCTTATGGGCCATGTAACCCTTATGAGCCGCCTTTTTGGAGCCCTAAAGGTGGCCCATAAGGGACTGGGGACTGAACACCAAAACTCAAAATTCAAAATTAAATCTCAAAAAATTCAATCAATTACCTGTAATAATCATTAATTTTGCACCTAAAAATTAATTATTACTCCGGAAACGTACCGGTACATACTCTAGAAAAACAGTAAGTGAAAGCCTTTTCTTTTAAAGTTTCACTGAAAGGGCACATGTTTCGCGGATAATCGGTATCTATTTTAACACAAAGTTCTAGATTCAACGGTGTGAAAATGCTAAAGACGCTGTCCAAGATAATGTAATTGCCATCGGAAACTTGTATTTCTATAATTTACGTATGCATACAAAAATATGCCGCGCAATTGACAGAATAAAGACATCAAACCGTCTCGAGAAAAAATATGATCATTCGGTGCTACAATTGTATTATCACTGGAATCGTCAAAATTGCTCTGAAAAAGCGTACGCGAAAATTTCTCATGTTATAATGTCCAAATCAGATACATTACGGCAACAATTTCATCACATTTTCAACGGTATGGTGTAGACTGGCCACAAAGTGCACACTTATATTTTGGACAGTTTTTAATTGTGAAGCACATCTTTATAAAATCTGAAAGAGCGGCACTCAAAACATCCGAAATAATAAAAACCCAAAAATTGGTACTCAAGGCATCCACGGTACTCAAGGCATCCACGGTACTCACGGCATCCGGGACTGTATTAACCGTATATGATATACCTTTTATGATATAGGATTACTGCGTAGGTGCTGTAAAAACATTTATTTTAAGACCTACAAAAGATATCGGGAATGGCATCAAAATTTGACGAGGAAAAGTTATTAATAAATGGGAAAATATTTCGAAATATATTAAACCAAGTTGCCAAATTTGCTGTCAGTAATTATGTGAGCTTTTATAAATGTGAAATCAAATGGAACTTTCATGATGCATTCTTCTTTGCTGGTACAATTGGTAAGAAATTTGACAAGTTCTGTAGGCTGAACAAATCCATGCTTATAAATTTCTTAACAAATACAGTACACCACCTGCGCCGTTATCGGGTCAACATTTTGAGAGAAAATGTTGACCCCATAACGGGTTTTGACCCGATACCGGCGCAGGTGGTGTACGGAACTTCGTATACGAATTCCCGGCGTTATTTGTCTAATTTCCTGAAATTCCCATAATTTATGGGAGGTTTATTTTTTCTATGAAAAATATAATATCATTTTTTTTTACAAATGTCGTATACGNTTTTTTTTAACAAATATCGTATACCATCGCCAGAAAAACTTTATTTTGTTTACTAGCAACCACCATTGGATACGGAAGAAATGTTCCGGAAACACGGGTGGGTAAAATATTTACGATTATCTTTGTTATGATTGGAATCCCTTACTTTGCTTATGTTATACGTTCCTTATCTTATGATATTAATCTCTTTCTGAACAAACTTCAAAAATCGTTAGGGAGGCTGAAGTTCGTGAAGAAACGATATGGCTCAAAATTGCTAAAATTGGTTCAAAACTGCTTATCCAGTCTAAACAATGGTTTTCAAAATAGACTGAGAACTACTATCGCAGTGATTTTCAAACGCGAAAAAAATAAATAATGTTACCACTTTCTGGTAACGTTGCTTGACAGCGCGTCTGAGTCCTACGTGACCTGTCATTGGTCCTTTTTTGAACGCGTTCGGTAAATCACCGTTAGGCAAATCACCGAAAGGCTATTTCCTTCTTTTAAAATATTTTTGTATTACTCAGCCTTTGATATTTTTCTCAAGGACAAAATTTTCCAGGAGAAATATGCATTTCCGCTAAAAAATTTTTACGTGTTTTAAAATTAGGACGATATAAAAAATGTTTTAGCGGCGACTAGCGGATAACGTAATGTCGGCAGTTTACGCTGTGTGTATTACGAAGTGTGTATACTGTTGACATTAAAATGTCAAAAAATAAATAGAATTCTCTAAATATATGTAGTGAGCTCTACAATTTTGTCTAGAAGCAGATATAATCATTTAGTAGCATTTTAGCATGAATTTTTTCTTGTTCAAAACTTAGCAACACTTGTATTAGACCAAATTTGGCATCTTCTTTGGCGTTATACGGATATATATTTATTGGCTCTTTTCTCTTTCTATTTATACCGTCAGGATTTTTCAGCTTTATAGAAGGTATGATTATTCATTATTCCGTATTTAAAGAAATAAGCATACGATGAGTATTTTCATAATAAAGCATTACTTGAAGTAATTTACTTCTGTATATTATTGTAGGATGGAATTTGATGGACTCGGTTTATTTTTCGCTTATTTCGCTGTCAACTGTTGGATTTGGTGACTATGTACCAAGCAATTCTCCGCCAAAACGTTTAGGTATTAAAAATAGTAATCAACGATTACTAAATTATGGTGTGTTTCGTAACAATAATTCTCCTTAGGTTTAATTCTAAAACGTTTGTTTTGACCCAATCCTCCACCCAGGTGGACAAATGACCAAAAGTAGATAAACATTTCTCTCCACTTTGTAATGTATATGAAAAATTCTATGAAAAATATACTATAGTCCATGAGTCATGCATAGGGCAAATTCCTAAATTTTTTTCCCAAAAATAAAGTTCTTAGTTTGGTACTAAGTACCAATAAAACATTTGTAATCGACCACGGCGCATCTGATTTTGGTAGTTAGAATGGCCAAAAACCAACCGGTAAGACGAAAACCACCAAAAACCACAAACAATTGTGTTTTTTGGGTCTGGTAACCGGGCGCAATCGACCGCAATCGTAATATTTGTATGTTAGATAGAACTGACATAGGCGGTAATTTTGGNTCCATGAGTCATGCACCATCCATGACCTACTATGACCCTATAATTTATACGGCGTGAAATATCTAAAAACTAACAATGATAAGTTTTCTAAACAAACTGAAAATGATTTTAGCATTACATGTATTCAACAGAACAGCATGTTTGAACGAGCTCATTAATCCAATGCCGAGTGACAAAAAACGGTTAGAAGTTGAATTTTCGAACGGTTTTGACGAAACGATTAATGCTTGTAACAAAGTAAGAAGCCGACTCAAAATTAAATTTAGTCAATGTTCAAAATTGGTATATTTAGACTACGTATCCCGGAGTAACATTATCATTGTTTATGTTATATAAAACCGCCGTCTTTTTCTGGATTTTGCTGGGTCTAGTTTGGCTTGGTGGAGTTATAGCTACTATCAGGTTTGCACCCATGTAATTTCAATTTATATGGAAAAAAAGAAGTTAACCCGGCACCGCAAATTCTGAAAAAAAACGTTCACAAACAAAATGTTTCAAAAAAAAAAGGTTTTATAGGGAAAATTTTAAATGAACCGATTGATGCTCTTGCGTGCTCTTTGTTAGCCAATATTCGACCAAACAGTTTCACGGAAAATAGTATCGAAGAAAACGTATTTAGTGGAATTTCTAGGTAACGTCACGGTGCACCGCGGTGCCGGTTTACACTAAAGTACCATATTAGTAATAATTTTCCTTATACATACCTGTTTCGAATAAGTCTACGAATAAGTATATGTTAATCATATTTTTTAGTGATTCAATGAAAAAAAGTTCGAACCACATCCAAGACACTGTCAAATCTCAAGTAGTCAAATCAAAATTGTCTATCCAAAGACATTTTAAGGAACAAACAAATGTTCGAAGAATGGGATTTTACTATAGTTTGAAACTCCTATATCGTAGTGATATAAAAAGAGGAAAAATAAATGATGTTACCAATTTTTGGTAACGTTGCTTGGCAGCGCGTCTGAGGCCTGTGTGGCCTGCGATTGGTCCTTTCTTGAGCGCTCCGAATTTTGCTGTTTTAAGATAGTCTACAGGTTGCAAGATTCAAAGAACCCAAAAACAAATTTAAACCCAGTTAAAAACCCAACCAGTTTTTAAACCCAAAAATTGTTCAAAAGTATTTTCTCCAAAAAACAGCGGTACCGCACTTACCTAGACAGATGTTATTTGAGATGTAAAAGTTCTCCTTATTTTCAGATTCGAACACAATACTCGTTATATTTATTTCTTTTTTTTTGATAGAAAATGGCCCAGAACGGTGTTCTTGCGTTCTTATGTTCTATTAGCGTTCTCGTTCTGACGTTTAATCCCAAATGAGAGTCGAAAGCGCTACGCTGTATGGAGCATTATTAGATCGAGAGTTTTCAAAATGTAAATGCCAAGGAGTACACACCAACCACCATAAACCTTTTGCAAGAGAATTATGGGCCAATTATCATGCTGATTGATTATTAAAATGAAAAAGAATTCCCAAAAAGTGCCTTATTGTTGATTTTAAATACACGGGGTAACCCAGTTTTTGGGTCGAAAATTTTCCAGCCGTGCCGCACTATCGCTTATGCATCTACCATTTAACAGGCCTATTCGTACTTAACGGGTAGATTTTCCGAAAGACTTAGCTGCCCGTTAACTGGTTACCCTGTAGAAGGTTCAAAGTTTGAACTTCAAACACTAGTACAACACCCACCCAATTAACTGCATACAAATGTTAATGTCTCAAAATGTATTCAGATAACCTGCAATGAGAGAAATTGATTTCATAAATAAAAATCATTAAAGAGAAGTGTTTATGCTGGAAAAAACGTACACAGGGTGTGCAGTTATCTTGTGAACTTGGTCTTCGAAAAGTCGCAAGATAAGCGTTTTTCGCAAGGCGAAAACCGTGAAAGACCCCAAAAACGAATTGTGATATTTTACCACTCTTTATTTTGGTTTATTATAATTCTTAAAGTTTTATAAATTATAAAACTTTAAGAATAATAATAAACCAAAATTAAGAGTGGTAAAATATCAATTATTATAATTAGTGAGTCGAATTTCGGACGTTTAAGTTGGTCTTTTTGACGGCGCGGTGCTCCCGGCCATTCCACTCCGTGCACCATCTGCTGCACCATCTGCTACATGGCCACCGTTAGGGTTTCAACCCCTAACATCCAACCCCATTTTTTCAAGAGCAGGCTATTTATATTTTTTTTTTATGTTTTTTTTTCTGTTTTATACTTTATATTTTTTTGTGATTTGTTTTTTGTGTTTTCTTTTTCTTAGTAGATAGGATTAATGTACAGTATTAATGAAGTTTACGTTTTGGTGCTGGGAAGTGCGGCAAATTAATTTTAAACTTTAACCTTTCGGCTTCTATTTTTATTAAATAGACATCACTATTAGTCGTTGCACGAGCAATAATGATGTCCCAAAAGTACGTTGGAACAACGTTACATTTTTTAATGATATCCACCAAGTGGTGAAAGTTGAGCACAGTTAAGAAGGTTGCGAAGCACATGGTACCGAGTATAATCTCGGAGACTTGGGTCTAGTGTGACGCCAAATTCAAGCAATTTAGACCTATTTTTTTTTCTAAAAATCGAATATTGTTATTTTTTGCTGAGTTGTTCATAGAGAACTGGGTTGTTACGGTTAGATTCAAGTTATCGCTGTGAATTTTGGGTTCAAATAATTCGCAATAATTAGCATCATCCTCAGATGAAAAACTCATTTATTTTTTATTAATCAATGATTTTTTCTTCGCGTCCTTTCTTGAATTTAACTGTTCGTTTACACTTACAATGGATTTTTTGGCACAATTTTTTACAAGATTTTGTAAACAAACAATAGTAAATACGGTGTTAAAAACGATAAGTACAGGAAACGTAATTGCATAAACACGATTACTAGTTTTTTCACTTACAAACGGGATTTTAGGATTTGAAGTTTCTATTAGGCTATTTTTAAACGCGGAAAGCACCTGATCTGAAGTTTTATCCAATTGTTTCAATTCGTTTTTTAGGTTTCCAACATCTGTAAGAGATTTGGAAATAATGCTATATACATTATCTTAAACCGGAAACATATTAAAAATATTTTGATAATCTCTGACCTCAATCAGAGTTAGGAACATTTTTTTTTGGTACAGAATTTTTGAAAGACTGTGAAGAAAGGTGTTGAATTAAATCCTGATCACTTTGCTTAGCAATCAGCAAAGTCCTTTCTACTAGACCTACTATTTTATGATACATATCCCTAAAATTACCGAATTTTGAAATATTGATCAAATCCAGCTCTTTGTTTATTTCCGGCAGAGTTTTTGACATTAATTTAGTCAGAATTTCTGTAAATTCGGCAACTGTTGGTCTACCGCCTTTATCAGACAAACCTTGACTTACTGAATACTGGAGGCCTGTTGGGACTTTGCTTAACAATCTCGCAACTGATTTTGATTCATCGGTAACCCCACTAAGGGTTAGGATATACAGGCTATGCCTTATCCATTTACTAGCGTTTGTTTCCGTTTCGGAAAAGTCAGAAATGTCAATTTTGACATCCTTCCCTGAATTATTCGAATGAATAATAGGTGAAGCTTGCGAACCAAACATATTTGGTTATACCTCGTCCAATAAAATCTATTTTTAGAGGTGGATAATTGTCCGAAGACGCTTTTGAGGAGGTGTCCTCGAAGTCAGGCGTACCTGATTTTCGATTTCCATGACTATTGGGAAATCTGACTCGCCTTTTTCAAGACTTTTTATAGCTTTATAAAGCACTTGGTCACTTACAGTGACTCCTTGTAAATTCAAACACGCTCATAAGGTGTTTTTGTCGTTCTTAAACGCGTTTAACAATGATCGAAATCCTTGGATTTGATTCGTATTCAATTTTTGGGTGGGTATTGACGTGGGTAGCAAATAAATTTTATCTTTATGTCGATAGAAAAAGCCTCTAATATATTGCGGTTCTAAGTTATTTTCTTTTCATTTACTTTCTATCAAAGTAATCAAATCGCTCTTTTTCTCACCTGAGAAATTATCTTGCCATTCCGTGACTAAATTTTTAAGAATTTCTTAAGGAAGAGCCTTATTTAATTCTAATGGTTTGATTTTTGCCGCTGGCATTAAATAAAAAAAAATAATTATTATTACCGCAATATAAAAACAGCCACCAGTTAAAAGGTCCTCTTTGGGGGCGTGGGTTCGTATCCCACTTCAGTCACCAGTTAAAAGGCCAAAATGCTCCCCCCAGTCAAAGACCCGTTAAATTATATTGTACATTTATTTAAATCACCATTTCATTACAAGTAACAATATGTATATTATATGAGTGCCTTCTTTTCGAGTTTTCTCTTTCTTTTGTATTTCTTGCTTGTGGTCTTTTTGACGGCGCGGTGCTCCCGGCCATTCCACTCCGTGCACCATCTGCTGCATGGCCACCGTTAGGGTGTTTAACCCCTAACAGTGGTCGATGCGCACACAACTCGACGATGTGCACACAACGCGCTGATGCGCACATAACGCGCAGGTTTTTGGAAAGTGGTAGTGTAGCGTTGTGTGTACATCTACTGTATTATACTAATATAAACATATAATTTATTTGTAATCTATTTACTAATAGTGGGCGCAGTTTTCTCAAACAAACACACTTTTACTAACTGAACTTACGTGCCCCGTGAATAATACAGTTTAACAAACATATTCCATTTGATTACACCAACGCTTTCCATATGGTAATTAATTTTCGTATGCCATTCCATTACATATTTTAATACGAACTTGTGTATAATAAATTATGATTCATAATCAATGCAATGTTTATCCTTATGTGTTAGATATTAAATACTCTGCTCCATTTTCTGTTCTCTCAAAAAAAATTTTTAAATGTCATGTTCAAGTGAGCTAAGCAAGTAAGATAGTTTACAGTGTAGACTCTACAATAGGGTGTTCGCAGCTTTTTAGTATGGGAATCGCATAAATGATTTAAAAAATCCAGAATATACAAAACAAAATTCAAAATTTTGCTTAGGTGGAAAATGTTGCAAAAAAGGTTTTCGCAGAAAAGGTATTCTGCATTTTAATGTTACTCAAAATGCTTCTTCAGACCATTTTGCGCCATTTATGGCTTTTTGCGGAAAACGTTTTTCGCATAAATTCGACAAAAAACTTTCTGCGAGATGCCGCAGTACCCTCAAAAATATGACATAAACTTGAAAATTCGTACTGTAGTATTGTAGACATTTTTTTTCACGATTTTTACTGATCATAAGATCATGTGTTCAGGATTCTTCAGTTAAGAACCTACCTTAATGAGTCTGTATTTAGTTTATTAAACGGCAAATTTGTATTACTTAAACCTAAATACGTTAAATAGGTGGACGTTTCGATTTCTTTGGGTTTTTGGACTGTATGCAACATTACACGCATGTTTCATCAACGTCCATCGATATTTCCAATACGAATCCGTCATTAATTTAAGGTCGGTGGGAAGGTAAAAACATCCTGAAAGACTTTTTTTGATTTTCGAATAAATTGACAATTGGAGTGGGACGGTTTTATTGGTCTCAGCCCTCTATCTTTAATACCAGAACTTGTAAAACAAAGCTCACACGTTTTCTGATTGGGCACCGCCGCATCTTGTTTTTGCGGAAAACGTATTTCGCATAAATTTGAAAAAAAAAACTTTTCCTGTGAAGCCGGCCTGACTGACCAATTTCGCGTGCGACTCCAAGCGTTAGTTTGTTTCAAAATAACAAAAATGGTTTGGTCAGTTCATAATTCGCCGTTAGAATCATGTTCCCATTCGTAACAGTGAATATGATAACGAAGAACTAGAAGTTCCGGTTCAATTTCCAATAATTATTCTCTGCTCTAATGGAATGCATTCTAAAAAGCAACTTGAAATGTATCCAATTCTTAATGAAACACTTCTCAATGGATTATACGGTGCCTATCCTCCTAATTTATTTGTAAGTAAGGAAGCCAAATATATGTTTTCATGGCCCAAAAAATGTCCAGAAAGGGCGCAGATTATTTTTTGGTAGAAACCTGTTGACGGGCATGTTTTTAGAAAGATGTTTTTTGAACGAGTGTCTTGGAAAATAGATTAAGTTTATTTTTTGTTTATTTTCATTGATTTTGGAGTTTAATCTAGTTTAATGAACTTATTACAAAAATAAATAGCGCCGACACACGGTATAATTCAGAAAATTGTTATATGGAAGTTGTCATTTCAGGTCGCAATGAATGAACTTGTACAATACCTAACCAGTGATGTAAACAGCATTACACATCAAAAACTGTTAACATAATCGAATTTTGTTAAAAAAAAGAACTAGGTAGGGCGTCGGCGATTGTTAACATCACTAGGTAAGGCGTGGGCGGAAATCCTAATTCATTAAACCCCAAAAAATGTTAACGGAGTTTCCTTAACAGTCATGCGCATATTGGGTAGCTAGCTACCCATTTTCACTTTATTTCTAAATAAAAAGAGAACGGCTTGTGATAATAAAAATGGAGAGAAAAAAGGGAGAAAAATATTTTTTTTAGAAAATTGTTTTTACGTTTGGGTCCGTGGAGGACTAGAGTTAAGGTTGAAAATCACCCCAGTAAGAGAAGAAGAACAGGGCTTCAAAATAAAAATAATAATCAAAAAAATCCGTTTATTGTTTGGCGCGCTAGAGCAAATTGGGTAGCTAGCTACCCCAGATGCGCATGACTCTTAACATAACTGGTTAGGCTGTGTACATATNGAACTCTAACACTATTAACTGACATTTTTTATGTTAAATACAAATTTCTCTTGATTGTTGTCGATCATCGTGGTCCAATTCATGTATCTTATTATATGTGAAACTCCGGCTGAATTGAGAACTGAACGTTGACCACCCGAATAATCGTAAAAATAAACGAGCATGGCCGTCTTATCATGGATTTTTCTTCTATTTCATTCAATAAATTTATATCTCTTAAACGCTTACAACGGATTCGAAATAAGGTACTAATTTTTTGAATTATGCAATTTCCATGACAGGGGTCTACCGAGGGGGTTTAAACCGTGCTTTTTGTAAAACTTTTTGAAAACTTTTTGTAAAACGTTTTTTAAAACTTTTCGTGAGTTAAATTTACGAAATCCTTACATAACAATAAGGCACATATTATCCATGATAGTAGCAATGTTAAAAAGAAACATTTTAACTCCATATTGATAAATCTTGACAAAACTATCATATCATTTTTTGCGGACAAACTTTTTAAGCAGCTGCATCTAATTACATATGTAGTTTTTGGTTGAGTGACATTTTAGAATATATAAATTATATATTACCTTTTTGTTTTTGGAGTCGTTGATCAAGCTATTAAATAAATCTGAAAATCTATTTGACCATCCGAGACGGTAAAAGTTAGTCAAAACTGCTTGTGATAACTGAACGTCAAATTCAGAACGATTCCAATCTCGTGGAAGAACTAAACAAAATAAATCTCCGCCAGTTTATGAAAGATATGGATGCAAACATCTGACTATTAAAAGTTTGCTTTCTTAAAAATGTTCTTAGAGGGCATTTTTCGAGAAAAAAATAGGAAATTATACGAAAAAAACAAACATTGTTTTTGTTTCCGTTTCCTTTTAAGAATAGTCCAATGAATGCTCAGTTTTTTCGCAAATCGAAAGAAAAGGGCTTTCTGATGCAGTTGGTGTGGTAACGAGTTGACACTTTTGTTTCCGACGTTTTTGTCAAAAATTGTCAACTCGTTCCAAACTGTTACTTCATTCCGTCACTTTTTGCCGATTTTTGGCCGATTTTTGCCCAAAAAACTCCGAAAAGTGTCACTTCGTTTCAAACTGTCAATTAGCTACGTGTCAACTCGTAACCACACCAACTGTGGATGTAATTCGTAAAGTTTTGGAATAAAATATAGTTTTGCATACCATTAAAGATACCAGACCCAAATATGGAATCGTAGAGTGCGAATTTGGCGAAACCGATTGCCGCCATGCATGGGAGTCTATTGGAACGCTTTTGGGACACTGTCTAAAATTTGATCCAAATCATATGAAGTACTACAATATTAAAAATAGGTATGTAGTGTACCCAACCTACACAGTGAATTAACATTTTAATTTTGAAATGCACAAATAAAAACCCGTCACGTGAGCGTACCACGTTTTGTGACAGCGAGTCTGCCGGGCCGTGTCTAATAATTCCGAGGTATTAACAAAATTCCGCTAACAATTTATTCCAAGGTTAAACTAAATTTAGTTAAAATTAGAGTTATCAAACACGACTCGGTGGCGTCAAAACCGAAAAAAAGTATTATTAATCATGATTTATTATCAAAATCTTGCTGTTAACAAGAAGAGTTCTTTAGTCTTTATATATCGTTAACTTTAAATGGTGAGGTAGTATCAGGTTGGGGCGAGCATGAAGGTTTTACAATGTTCACAGCACATTTGGGCGACAATGATGTTCTTCTCGAATCAAATGGAATTCTCGTTGGTCCCGAAATTCGCCCAAATATTAAGTTTCAAAATTTCCGACGCGCTTATCTGGGTACGTTCAAGTTTCTCAAAAAGTTAACATGACCGGCAACTCATCTTATTTACAAACTGAATCCAAAAATAATTCCATTTTTTTTCACACGTTTGATATTTCAGTATAATTCATGACCTTGACTAATTATCAAGCATGGCCACTTTCATTTGACCATCGAATTCTCGAAATTTTTACGTTTGAAAGTTCAAGTGATGGACGACTCAATTTTCGGTTTTTGTCAAGTTCAAGTCGTGCTTCATAAATTTTTATTCATTATGCTTTGAAACCTAGAAAAAAAAGAAAAAAAACTGGGAGCCCAGCATGATGGACAGTATTTCCGTAAAATAATTTACAAAACAAAACATTAATTATAGCCTACTGTATAATTTATAGGTCACCCATACACATCATGCGTAAACACAAAAAACAATCAAACTCACATAGCAACGGTAGAAAACAACGAAATTGAACGGCAGCAAGCACGAACTTTCTATAAAGAATCGAATTGTCTGCAATTTTATTTAGTAGATAAAATCGGGACCACTTGTGGTTGCTTTCCAAGAGTGGGTTTGAACAAAAAGTTCTTTGAGACAAATTACCTTTTCGTCTCATGACACTTTTGACCAAGTTTCCCTCAAATTATACAGGGGAGCGTTAAGTTGGGGTAGGGGCTCCAAATAAGGGTAGGTTTCTAAAACACAAAACCTACCCTCACTTGGCTTACCCTGTAGCCAACATTTCAAATCCAATTTAAGTTACATTGACGAAGCCGAACGAGTTGTCAAAGCAATATTCCCGCCATGCTCTTTTGTCCAACATGCTCTTTGTGCGTCCAATATTATTCGTCAGAAATGGGTTCTTAGAAGTTTAGAACTTTCTAACAACTTTCGTCATGAAAAGACTCACGGATAACTGCGAAAGGCGTAGGCGGGAAATTTTTGCAACGAAGGTTGGCACATTTGTTGATAAAGCATAGGCTATGCTTTATCAACAAATGTGCCAACCTTCATTGCAAAAATTTTCCGCCTACGCCTTTCGCAGTTATCCGAAAGTCTATGCTGCATAGCCGTATAATAGCATGAGCGCCCTCGAGCGGTAAAAAGTCGCTTTGCGGTTAATACGCATGAGTGATTGTGCTCAAATCTGCCAGCTCAAAAAAAAAATTGTTAAATTAAGAGCGGAGACTTAAAATGAAATAGCGCGGAGTAATTTTTAATCTACCGTATGTACGATCTAGGGCTGGACAGTGTTAAGAAAGTGGCGCTAAGGATTGGGTCGAGAGCAGAAATCAATAAGTGAGTTGGTTACCTTTCCCCAAACCAGTTTTGTAGATGCTGAGTTAGATTAATGTCTGTCTGGATTTTAGGCAGGACGGCAACACGGAACGAATAAAGGCACCGAAATTAATTTAATATCCGAGTGTTGAGCTTTGAATTCGTTTGCAACACTATATCCGGCTATATGTCTATAACGCTATTTGAGGTCCATTTATGAATCTTAAACAAATAATCTAATGTAGGTCTCAGATGAAAAATATAGTTCGACAGAAAGTTCATCGCATGCGATCGCACCAAACAACAATTGGTCATACAGTGCGTTATCCCATTATAGCCAGTCTATTTGGACCGTTAATCTTAATAACTCCT
>SCLG01000494.1:5827-28097 GCA_004367875.1 Oikopleura albicans | reverse complement strand
TTTACTGCAAATTAGCAAAATCTCAAAAAAAAGCCAACTTTAAAAAAAATAAACTAAAGTTATTAACCTTAAGAAACTGTTTACTTCTAAATATAGTGTTTAAAAGCACACGCCTTTCTTATGGTTATTTATTATAATTAAGTCGTAATTTAGACTCATAAAAAAAACGTTTCGAACAGTCGCGTCCGATTGAAATTAAAATTGGGTATAAAAAATAATTTGAGAAATTTGGGCTTCCGCTTTAACATAATTTCGCGCCTGAAAAAATATGGTACCTCTTTTACTTACGATCGTTAAACGTGTCTCGCGGTAAACAGATTTTCACTACGAACGTCACACGTAGATGCACGAAGAGTAAATTACCTCATCATTTTCCTCTAAAGCCCTGCTGGGCATGTGACAGCCAACGCCCTTTTCCCATCTATTAAAACTATTAACCCTGCACCGTTTAGATACCCACTGCAACAACAACACAAAAAAATCATTAATTGGTGTTATATACCAAGGTATATAACAAGAAACTAAATTTCTTTTAGTATTAATCGTAACCCTCCAGTTTTTAATAATGCCCAGTTAAGGCGTCATATTAAATCCTATTATGACAAAAACTATATAAATAACAAACAAAATTTGTAGTGTTCTAAAATCATAACCACCTTAGCGCTACACCATTTTCTATTTAACAACATTAGTTAACCGGTTGGACTTAAAAAAACACTTTTTTACGCGATATTCTTGATTCTTTTGGATTAAATTAATACAGTCCTCACTCCTTTTTGGGACGTTTTCGGTTCTGGAAAATAGCGTCCGAAAAAGGGGCATCGTCACAAAAAGGATCATTCTTCAATTAGAATAGCCCCATTGTTGCCGAAAAAGCGTCCCAAAAAGAAGCAATCGTCCCAAAAAGGAATAAGGACTTATTTTTTTTTGTGTAAAATGTACTAACCTTTAAAAAATTTGTTTACCGCATTTTGAGCGGTATTTTTTGACGGATTGACAAAATGATCGTTTTATGGAACGAAATCAGTTTTAGTGACAATATTTTAACTACTAACGTAACGTGTTTTAATTCAAGATTTATTAATTCTGATTGTATTTTCCGTTTTATCTTGCTGTCTGTTATTTTTCTAACGGAAACACTCATTTTGTTAACCGACTTAACCCCTGTATGCACTCTTGCCATTTACATAACCTGGTTAGATACAATATCATTCTTTAAAAAGTTGAATAATTTTAGTACTGTGTCCTTTTAAACCGACACGTTCGCTTTTGTCGAACATTTTAAACGTGATTAATTTAAATTATTTCAACTTATTTATTTCAGGAATTCTATTTGAACCAAAACCTACACCGTGGTCTATTGTCTCAAAGGTCAAATCTTGTTTTACGTTATACCCATTCAAACTGGTTTTAGCGGCACCGGTTATGTCCCGGTAATTTATAAAATAAGTCAATTACGATAAGTTGTCTTTAGCGGTTAACAACAACAAAAAACACAGGGTGCACCGTTATGTTCCACAGAAAAATTCGAAAAAATGAAACATATGGCCTGAGCGGGAAAAAGTGACACATAACGGCGTAGGGCTTAACATATCATCATTTATATTTGGGGCAAATATTTTCTCAAAAAAGTGAAACATAACAGCACGGGCGGGAAAAATTGAAACATAACGGGGTGTAACAAAACGGCGCACCCTGTGTATCATTATATACACTCAATAAATATCTGGAGTTTTTAAACATAAAACTACAAAATCCTCTGATAATTTAACACATATGATCGAGAGCGTCGACTTCCCTTCCTATGAAAAAATTAATCGTTCAGGCTACGCATTTTTAGGAGCAAAACTGCCTACATGAGAGACATGACTGTATTCTCTAAGTACGTACCACCACAAAATGTTTCCAGTGGAAATTATTTAATATAATATCTATCTATATATGTATAACTTTTTGTATTTTATAAGGCTGCGTCACAAAAGAGTAGCAAACATAAGAAGTTTACATTTTTTAATTCAAAGATGAGAGCGAAAAACTTTTTTCATTCATAAAAATTAAACGGCCTCGTATTTTACCGTTTTTTTTGGAGGTGGGGGGTCTGTACGGGTTGATTGACCGTGGGAAGTCATTAGTCATTGTGATTTCTTTAACAAATAATTTCATTATTGACACAAGCAACTTAAATAAATTATCCATTATGGATGTGATAAATATTACGATTATTAATATTTTGTTCAATATTTGTTATTAAATCTTGCATATTTTTTTTTTACTTCTACCGACTTCTTGAAAACCTCTTCTTTTAAAAAAAAAAAAAGAAAAAAAGACAAAAAAACTCTAATAAACATAATCTTAATGCGTGTACGAAAATAAAACATTTATTTTATTTTTTATTGTTTCAGTATCACGTCTAGGGCTCGGCACAGATTTTTGAGCTTTACCGAGCCAAAAATTTTCTGTATTAGAGCGACCCGAGCCAAGCCAATGCATTTTTGTGCTAGAGCGAGCCGAGTCGAACCGAGCCAGAGAATGTTCGTGCTCGACTGAGACGAGCCAAATATTTTTTGAGCTCGAGCGAGCCGAGCCAAGTCAAAAAATGTGTTCGCTCAAGACCTGAGTCAAAAAATAGCCAATTATGCCGAGCCCTGATCACGTTGGTACATATCATATGTAACATATGGAAACATGGACTTGATTCTCAAATACACACAAAATAAAGAAAATGTATGGAGCAGGTATAAACCAAAAACAGATTAAAGATGCATGATCGTAGGTTCGATTCTAACCTACGTGTTTTACGGAAATACAAATTTTTATGTTACCTATCTCACCAAAATAAAACTCATTCACAGCCTGAATCACAGGGTTTTTAAACCAAAAAATGAAGATTCCTTTATACTGTAAATCAAGTACATATTCGAAACTGTACCACTGTTAGTTTTCCAATTACGAATGAAAATAAACAAATAGTGTCGTGGTTTAAGTTTTAAGGACGTCCCGTCACGGAAGTTTGGTAACCAAACTTTGGTTATCAGAAATATTAAGAATTTGTGAAAAAGAGTTTTTTAAGATTTATAGGGTAGATTTGATTAATTTTAATCGGGAATTATTTGTTAACAACTCCTCCTGCAGTACAGGACCTAGATCTTCTTAACAACTTAGAGAAATTCTGACATACAGTCCTTACTCATTTATTAGACAATGGCTCCTTTTTCGGACGCTTTTTTCGGCCAAAATGGGGCCATTTTAATAGAAAAATGAAACTTTTTGTGACGATGCTCCTTTATCGGACGCTATAAGAGAACCGAAAACGTCCGATAAATGCGTAAGGACTGTAATTACTCAATTTTGATGTAATTTTACTAATTTGTAGAATTTTAGCAGTCCCCACGAAAACGGATTTTTTTTTGTACTTATTAGGACGTGTTAATGCGTTTCTGACTTTGTCTGATCAACATGTTGGTTCTGTTTGACATACCCAAATGTTTTATGTCTGTAATACAGACAGACTCTGTATGTCATGAAAATACACTTCTACTTTTTAGTAAGTAAATTTTGCATTCACAATTGAATAAATAAAAAAGTCAGATGGCTTTACGCAAGATGACTCATAAATTCAGTGTTATCCACGATCAACAAAATACCGTGTGGTGATCAAAAGTGACCCAATTTGCACAAAACGGCGATCTTACAGAAAATGAATTTCGTTTTTATATTGTGTTAATATTCACAAATTAAATGAAATAATTTCCAAGATGGCCCTTACTAAAAATGCCTTTTTACAGTTTACGTTCAGCAATATCCAAATTATAAAAAAAAACCTCCAGTAACCCTTTTGCCAGGGATTCATTTCGATCTCTTTTTTGCAATCCAGGACAATTATTCAGAATCTTAAGTCCATTTTTAAGCTTTTTTCGAAATTTCTTTTAAAAAAATATAATAAAATGTATCCCTAATTTTTAAAAGGAAACTTGGAAAAAAGCTTCAAAATGGAATTAAGATTCTGAATAATTGTCGTGGATTTCAAAAAAAGGAGATCGAAATGAGTCCCTGATATAAAGGTACCCGTTTCCGAGTACTCAGGTTATTTGCCCAGGTTTACCCAAGCTCGGTTTGGCAAGGAAAAGTTTAAACTTAAATTACGAATCCGGGATTTGATTTGAAAATCACCCATGATTTATGGATTTTGGTACAGTGTAGTTTTGGGTAAATTACACAAGTAGGATAATTTAGCCGGTTATTCTAAACAACTTGTGGGCGTTTTTCCGGACAATTTATGAATGAGCGGTAATTGACCAGGGTCGGCTAAATTACCGTCGATTTTATTTACAGTCCTCCCTCCCTTAAGTGCCGCACTCAAGCCGCCAAAAACGCGACACTTAAGGGATGGGCGACACTTAAGGGAGGGATCACTGCACTAAAAAAAACTTGATTGAATTATACGAAAAGTGGGAATGAGATTTTCAAAAACCAACAGAAAAATCAAACCCAACGAACTCGACAAATGCCTTTTTCAAACCCTGGTCCTTACTAGAAGAGGTTCGTTTTATTTTGGCGAAAAATGAATCCAAAATGGACATTTTAGGACAATTCACCGCAATACGGACACTATTTTTGAAAATCAAAAAAACGCCTTTTGGGATCCCATGGGAGTAACGAACGTAAAAAAAACTGACGACCTTTGAGTCAAAAAGTTTTGACCAACAAAAAAAATTACGGTCAAACCTGATTCCATTTTTGTGGTCGAGGTCGCTTCCGGTCCGTACTGAGTATGTCCGCGTATGTCGGTGTTGTTGAGTTTGCGTAGGCGGCTTGGGGGGAAATTGCAGACACCTGCGAAAAGGCTCTCATTCCCATTCGACTAAACACCATACACTCTCTAGATGATATTATCTTTTTTATATAAATCGATCAAAAAACGATATTTATTTTGAATCAGGACATCTCTAAAACAATAAAACAACGAAAAAGAGCGAGTTTTCTTTTTTTTTTCGATATTCAAGGGCCGAGTCTGAGAAAATACGGCACGTGGGATCATTTGCGGCGCGCTGATTGGCTGCCGAAAGTCGCCATTCACTCGGCCAGCCAATCAACGCGCTGGAAGATTCCAAAACGATGAGCAAGATGCGTTTTACGATTATTTACTAGAAAAAAGGGGAAATAGAGAAAAACGGAAACGGTCAAATAGGTTTCCAGATAAGAATAATTATTCACTGGAGGAAATTGCTCGTTTTTTTGTAGAAATGAATAGTGATTTCAAGTTTTTTCGTCTCAATTCCAAAGTACAAAATATTTTTTCATCATGTAATCACATGCAAATTGCATAAGAATCGTACGATACGAGTATCTTCTTAGGTTCCGGAGCAACTTTTCACAAAAAATAGCGATATTTATTAAAATAATTTCGTTTTATATGAATTTCCGCCATCTTTTCTCCCGCATTTTCTAGATAATCTAGAATTTGCGATATTCGAGTTTTTGGCGTGCCGATAATTCATGTAAAGTAGTATTAAAAATTGAGTTTTATGGATTATTATCTGAGAAAATTTATCTCTTATTCTGTATAAGTTATACATGTATACTTAAACTTGTATTATTTTAAATCGGGTTAAAGATATCATATCTTAGATATGATATGATTAACCCTAGACCGCGCAGTGTTGGCATATTTGCACACATCGATTTTTAAATTTTGTTTATTGTTTTTTCTCCGACACATATGTAACATATGTATGTTATATTGACAATATACCTATATTGGTAAAATACAAATTTACTAATATTATATTTTGTACGTTTTCCAACGAAATTTTTGGCAACAAACCATACATTATGCCATGATTTATTCGAAAAAGATCAGAAGTATTCTTTTGATGAAAATAAGAAGAAAAATGGGGGTGTGAGAAAAAAAAACGGAAATGACCACACGGGTTTTGTTTTAAAATAATTATTCACTGTAGGAAATTGACTTTTTCTTCATGAGTACATATAATCATTAAATGTTTTTCTTTTAATTTAATTTATGTATTTCTTTTAATTTTTATTACTTTATCCCTAAGTACAAATATTGCGAAACTCCCATGATGTTATCACATGCAATTGTATTAATAGCCTGTTGACCTATTTTGTTTAAAAAGGCCATGCAATAGTGCAGCAAGGGCAAATTTGTCGTATGCTCTCTAATAACATCAACATACTATATTCGTATACTGTATACAGCGCTGTATACGGTATACATTTATAATGGGTATAAAACTCATACTATGAATCATACATGTACTGTATGATGAGTTCCACGAAAACTTTGGCCAAAATAAAGCGCACGATTTTAACCTTTAACCACGCAGTGGTCTCAGATTTGGTATTTTGCTATAAGTAATAACCTATAATAGTAATTGACTTAACTCAGCATAATTCATCGCACATAAGTTGTACATTTTTTGTATTTAACACCCGCGAGATTTTTTTATATTCTTCATTACAGTCCTTTCCCCCAATATTGACTTTTTCATGGTCAAAAATAGAGTGCCAGAGCTTTTCGTCTTTGTACTTTTTGTCCAAAATTTTTTCGTCCAAACATTTTTCGTCCAAACATTTTTCGTCCAAACATTTTTCGTCCAAACATTTTTCGTCCAAACATTTTTCGTCCAAACATTTTTCGTCCAAACATTTTTCGTCCAAACATTTTTCGTCCAAACATTTTTCGTCCAAACATTTTTCGTCCAAACATTTTTCGTCCAAACATTTTCGTCCAAAATAAGTAAAACTCATTTCCAACCAATTTTTTGTGAAAAATAAGTTTGGACGAAAAATAACATTGACGAAAAACTCCGGCACCCAAAAATAGAATCCCGTTAGGGTATTCCAGTTTCGGACGCCGTATAGACATTTTTCGAACAAAAAGCGTCCCCATTGGGATAAGGTCGTTATGATAAGAAACGTTAAATTAAAGTAAAGTCAGTCGTGATTAAACACGGCGAGAAATATTTTCGTCGTGTACGTTTCGAACCTAGTTTGATATGTAAAAAATGTTACCGTTTATTCGTCCTCTTATTCTGCATAAACGTCTATAATACATCAATTCAAAATATATTTAAAGAATTTGATTAATTTTGCAAAACACTATGATATTTCACTGTTTTGCACGACATAAATATTTTTATACAAAAAAGTAAATAAATAGTTTACTGAACTGTTTAGTTGCAATGTCTTTATTTTAACGTCACCCAAATTTCAAATAGCAAAGTTCAAATATGTATAACTGTATACAATTATAACTGTATTATAATTTTTTTTTAGCTAGTAATTACAAATACAGTTGCCCCGCCCACAATGCAACAGTCGACAAGGCGACATGTCGCGACAGTGTGCGCACAACGCGACAGGTCTTGCCCAAGTGAAAGTGTCTCGTTGTAGGCGCATCAATTGTAATGCATATTTGGTATTATATGCCTATGATTTAACATTATGTACACCACTTGCGCCGTTATGTTCCGGCCGTTATGTTTCCGATCAGCCCCGTCGGTGCCATTTCCGCTTTTTCCAGTTAATCCGCCTACTCACTGCGCTGTTATGTTTCCGCCGGAAATACTTTTGGGTCTAATATGTTTGGCCTTAATATTTTCTTCATTAACTCTCAGGGGGAAGGAGTTTTTGGGAACCCGTAGGGGGAAAATGCGTGTAAATAAACACGCACTTAAAAAAATTACAATAATTCGCAATAAGTCGAAAAACTGGTAAAGCCAAGTTGTAGAGATCGTCAAACTACGTCGATCTAATTATTCAGAAATTGATTTGGGCCACCAGGGCCCCCTAGAGAGCTGTTTGAAATCTCCAACCTACGCAAAAAAACACCGTCAATCGAATTTTCTCGAAAAGTTGAGGGGGGGTCACCAATACCCTTTTTGCCCTACGGGGCCTCCATATGCCTTAAATCGACGAAGAAAAACCAGTTGCGTGTTTATTTACACGCACTTCCCCCTGTGAGTTAAAAAAGTATTAAGAAAATGTATTTTTTTTTTGGGACATTTTATCTTTTATTTCTCTGTTTGGCAGTTCATTCGCGCATTTTTACGTTCATAAATTTGAAACATTCTAGAAAGGCCCCGTAGGAGCCGTTAGGTTTCCGCACATACAAATTTCCGACAAATCGCCGACGCATTGCGCCGTTATGTTCCTGACAGAGCCTTTATGTTTCCGTTTTGCGGACAATTTGGTGAAAACATAACGGCGCACGTGGTGTAGTTATATTTTCTACCAATATGTTATTAACATGACAACCCACTGGGATTTTAACCAGATTTTTCAAGTGTCTCAACTTGCTTTATGTTGGAATATTAATTTCGATTTGTCTGTATTTTGGGCACAAAAGATTTTGTTTGGTCAAAATGTTTGTGCCCAAGGTTAAATGAATTGTTCGGGAATGGAGAAACATAATTACTTATTGTGTTAACAATTGGTGCGTTGAATACAGCATTCATTTTACACGACTGCTAATTTATCCTTTGATTACATTATCAGAGGAGACGCGCATTGGAAATTATTAATTATGTAACACCATACAGTCAATAAGCCTTTAAAAGCAGGTCATTTNTTATATGTAAAAAATGTTACCGTTTATTCGTCCTGTTATTTTGCATAAACGTCTATAATACATCAACTCAAAATATATTTTAATAATTTGATTAATTTTGCAAAACACTATGATATTTCACTGTTTTGCACGACATAAATATTTTTATACAAAAAAGTAAATACAAAAAAGTAAATAGTTTACTGAACTGTTTAGTTGCAATGTCTTAATTTTAACGTCACCCAAATTTCAAATAGCAAAGTTCAAATATGTATAACTGTATACAACAGTTATATTTTTTTTAGCTAGTAATTACAAATACAGTTGCCCCGCCCACAATGCAACAGTCGACAAGGCGACATGTCTTGCCCAAGTGAAAGTGTCTCGTTTTGGGCGCATCAATTGTAATGCATATTTGGTATTATTGATTGGGCGATATCAGACTGCCTATGATTTAACATTATGTACACCACTTGCGCCGTTATGTTTCCGCTCAGCCCCGTCAGTGTCATTTCCGCCTTTTATAGTTAATCCGCCTACTCACTGCGTTGTTATGTTTCCGCCGGAAATACTTTTGGGTCTAATATGTTTGGCGTTAATATTTTCTTCATTAAAAAAATTAGAAAGGCCCCGTTGGAGCCGTTAGGTTTCCGCACATACAAATTTCCGACAAATCGCCGACGCATTGCGCCGTTATTTTCCCGACAGAGCCCTTATGTTTCCGTTTTTTCGGACAATTTGGTGGAAACATAACGGCGCACGTGGTATAGTTATATTTTGTACCAATATGTTATTAACATGACAACCCACTGAGATTTTAACCAGATTTTTCTAGTGTCTCAACTTGCTTGATTTTGGAATATTAATTTCGATTTGTCTGTATTTTGGGCACAAAAGATTTTGTTTGGCCAAAATGTTTGTGCCCAAGGTTAAATGAATTGTTCGGGAATGGAGCAACATAATTACTTATTGTGTTAACAATTGGTGCGTTGAATACAGCATTCATTTTACACGACTGCTAATTTATCCTTTGATTACATTATCAGAGGAGACGCGCATTGGAAATTATTAATTATGTAACACCATACAGTCAATAAGCCTTTAAAAGCAGGTCATTTGAACATTCATTTTTTCAAAGCAACCCGAAAATATCAGATACAGTACAAGTTATACTTTTTAATGTTACACGGATTTTGACATTAGTTTTTGTTCAAGGTCATTATGTTTTAAAGTTTAAACCCAAATTTGAACCGCGAACCTCGATTATCATGTAACGCAATAATTAAAAAAAGAGTTAAAATATAATACGGGGTATATCATTTGGTGCAATAGAATGAGACTTTTCAGACTTTTCTGGACGGAAAAAAATCGAATTCTCCGAAACTCACATATATGATGCAGTTTGAATCGTAGATTACGTTGGTGAAATAAAAAAATTGAAAGAGGAGACACGTTTTGGCGCTAGAGAGCATTTTCGACGCCAAAAGTACCCTTCACTGTGAAACACTTACAGACATAATATGCGAGTCTCAGATAATTCTATTTTTTTCGTCCAGAAAAGTCTGGAAAGTCTCAATATATTTTCTGTCAAAAAGGTGGATCTAAAAATCTTGTCGTATTTTATGAATAGAGAGGAGCGCCAAGTAAAGGTTGGTTTCTGGTTTTTCGAAGATTCCCTTGACGACTCTACCCTTACTTGGCGTTGCCACTTCTAACACTTGTACTGTATAAGTTATACATAGAGACAGGTACTTTATGATGTTAGTTTCATTATTCTTTTAAAAATATATTTAATCTATGACGCAAGTTATACAGTACATAAATAATTTAAATTGGTAGACCTTATCCTACTTGGCGTCATTACTTTGCGTCATTTTTTAATGAAACTAGTAGTGTATAGCTGCTAAACTTTTTACCCACGAACTTTTGGCCGTCACCCCCGCGCAAAAAGTTATTATCGGGAAAAAAGACATAAAAACCCAATTAATAATATTTTTTTGTATATCATATACAGTATATGTTTTTCATTCTACTTGTCCCCATTTCCGTTTTTCTGAATAAAAAACGTGTTGTAAAATTGTTGTCTACAACAATAGTCCCCAGTTTTTTTTTGTTTCATTGACGTTGTCTTTTGTGTGCTCTTCATTTTTTTTTTGTTTCTCCTTTTTTCGTTTTTTCTCAGCCACAGGGAGATTGCCTTCTACCCTCAAATATGGCCCAAAAATACTAAATTAACACTTTTGGGCCATATATGACCCAAAAAAATAGTATTTTATCATAAAATACTAATTTTTTGGGTCATATATGGCCCATAAAATTTTTATGTTTTCATTTTCTTGACACTATTTTTTTTTTGCGCGGGGGTGACGGCCAAAAGTTCGTGGGTAAAAAGTTCAGCAGCTATACACTACTGAAACTTCTTGACTCGTCCTTAGTTGGTGGCAGAGGTCGGCACTTTGATTTTTTTTCTTGTCCAACCCGATTCCAATTCCGCGGGTAAAAGTCGTTTCGGGTAAAACTCGGGTAACCAACCCGTTCGGGTTACTAGGTCGTTATTATCGTTGTCCAACTCGTGTGTTTTACCCGCATCGTTGTCCAACCCGCGGGTAAAATTCGGGTTGGAATCCGAGTGCCGACCTTGGAATCCGAGTGCCGTCCCTCTAATTATTAAATTATATTTAATAGAAAACGGCATTAATGAGCCAACTTTTGACGCCTATGATATCCGTCTTATCTATCTCTTTTTATATATAATGACTTCCTTTCAAGACAAATTATTTAGGATAATTCATGATGTCAAACATAATATAATTAGGTGTTCAAATTTTGACAGTAAGTAGTTACAATTTTATGGTATTTATTAAGTACATTACGCAGTGTAAGAAGGCCAAACTGCATATTATCTTATAATGTCTGAGAAAGGTGAGTTGGCTAAGACAGGGCTCGGCAACAGCCAGCTGGATTTCCCAGCTCGAGAGCTGACTCAGCCGTTCAACAGGCCAGCCCATTAGTTTTTTTTTTGATCAAGAGATCTGCTCAGGACAGCTCATTTTTATTTTCAAGGTCGAGAGACCAGTTCAGGATAGCTGATTTGTGTTCTGAATTATGCCGATTCCTGGGCTTAGAAACGCAATTCGAGTTTGATACCGGATGGGTCGGAACAACTCATTCTTCAACATGGCAAAGAGATCGTACGTGATTATCTTCAAGACCGTATTGCTAGATATACTCGTCATACCAAAAACGTCGTGAGTAAAACGTTGTTAACCCGTTCCCGTACAGAACCGCACCCAGTCCCTGTATAATAAACGGCGTATATGGACCTATTTTTGAGCCAAATTTTTCAACAAANATTTTTCTTAATAACGGTATATGCATAATTAATTATATTTAGAAACTTTTTCATGATGATTTTACACATACTAGTCGTGGCGGCAACATTCGTTCAGAACTAGACCAAACATTAATCGTTGAATTATTGGCAACTTTGGAACTTAGACATTATAAGCAGTTCCAAGTAAGCTCGTATAAATTATACGGTATAATCCTTCTTTTTTGATAAAAAAAATACCATTTTAGGTGAAAGGTCATCGAATTAATGATGACGCCGAATTGGCTAAATTGATTAATTCGGTACGGTTCGTAACGCTTTAAGACAAAGGAGTTTACGCTATACCTATATCTTTTACGGTATATAATTATGTTTTGTTAGCTTTAAACTGTTTTAAACACGAAAAGACATGTAAATTTGAATTATAAGTCAAACATTTGAGAAGTATCTCAAAGAAATGGGGGAAAATGAGAGCCAATTAAAAAACGGAAATGGATCGGGTACATCACACGACTGGTTGGCGGTCTCCATTGGTACCAAACGGCGGCTGGTACACTACAGCGATTGGTACCCGATTCCAGTCTAATTTGGTACCAGTCGAGTTTTGTACCAATGGAGATCGCCGACCAGTCGTTGAGTCCACTGGTTAAACCAGTCAAAAGTTGATTATATCGCGTAGCCACGCATAAATATGTCGGAAAACGCCGTCAAACTGCACAAAATCTATGAATCTAAATGTCAGACCTTATAAGTTATAAGTTATAACCACTACTATGTACCCCCCTGTATTCCAAAACAACCTTGCCATTGTCTTAACTTTAAGTACCCGAGATATTTTTTCATTATGAACCTATAAATCGATAACGAAGATAACGTTGCTAACAAGACTATCATGGATGAGCCTGTTGGGACTTATTGTAACTTGCGGTTCGATTGCAATTGTTTTGCTCGAGCAGCACAGTCCAGCCATGATTCATCAAATTCCCAAACTGATTGGTGCTAAAAACACCTTTTTCTCGATATGGGGGCGTATTTCACAATTTTTAGAATTCTATTTTTAACACCATAAATTGTATGTTGACGCTATTTCTGCCAATGGTTTAACATGGCTAAAGTTGAATGGAGGATGGTCGGGAATCCATAAACATTATATAATTACATATTATGGTGAGTCTTATGACTACTATTTCAAATACACCCCCTGCGCAATTATCGGGCGGGTTGGCCCGCTCGTGCTGTTATCGGGCAATTTTTTTTTCCGCAAACAACTTTTCACTTTTCGGCCGCCTTTATACTACCACTTTGCTTAATTGTTGGTTTATCCGGCCGTTTTTTCCCCAAAAATGTTGCGGTTGTACTGCGGTTTTATCCGGCCACCTGCTGGTTTATACCTTTTTGAGATATGGGTTGAACTTCTAATTCTCCTACAGTCTGAAAATGACTTCAATGAATAGAAAATTTGTTAGTTCAATTAAACAATGAGTAATATTATCGGATCTTAAAATTTCTTTATAATAATAATTGTACATATTTAAAGCTGGACTTCGAACAATTATACATAAAGATGACATGGTTTTCGATCAAATGAGTGTTCGCGACAAATTGCTATTTGATTGTAGCGGACGACATTCAATTTGAAACACGGCTTTTCAATTAGTTTTTCCTGAAAAATGCACTTAGAGTGCGATCCATTGAAAAACGNTTAACTCCTAGCACCTGAAAAGGACGAAAAACTAGCCTTTTTAGACATTTTTTCGTGAAAATATTTGTACCCGTTAACTAGGTAGGAAAAAAATCCTGAAAATCGTACCCGTTAACTAGGTAATACCCGTTAAGTAGGTACCCGTTAACTAGGTAGGGACTGAAAATTAATGAAATTTAAATATGTGCTATTGCGCCGTTGCCGTTACAAACTTAAAAAAACGTAATATAAGTAGTTGATGAGATGATAATACGCGATGGAAAGTTACAATTTTATAAAATAGTTGAAGAACATTTGCAGATAAATTTCTAATAACTTTTTCCAGATATTTGTAGCCCCTGTCCTCTTAAATTAACAAATATTAAACTGATACGTTTATGTTTTATGGAAAAAAATAATATTGCATATGTGGTCAAGATGCCATTTGGACCATTATAAGGTCACGCCAGATGTTTTTGAGAATGTTTTTTGGAAAAAATATTTAGAATCATGTCTTTTTTTTATCTATATTTTTGCCCAACACGAATGGGTTAGGATGAACAAAATTTTAGGGGTCGAATGTTTTTCAGATGTTTATAAGGCCAAGTCAGTTTTTTCTAAGTTCATTAAGGTCCTTTTTTGAACTTTGATCTTATACACCAATCCATGCGTTAACACAACGGATTTGCCCCCCAAAAGCGTTGCGTTGCGTTAACGCATGGTTGTTGCGTTAACGTAAGGTGTGTTTTGTGAACGCTAGGTCAGTTAAAAACTCATTAAAACCCGTATGGGGATCGACCATAAAAAAAAAGTATTTTTAACGTGTTCCTGAGAATCTCAGGCTGAGATTCAACTGAGTCTGATTCAACTGTAGTCGTAAAATTCTATCACCTGAATTTGCTGGAATATACCATTTACTGTTGCCTAATTTTTAAAACGTTGCGTTAAGAGAAGAAAAGTTTGGAGCAAAAAAAGCGTTGCGTTAACGTAGAACCGTTGCATTAACGTACGTTGCGTTAACGCATGGAGTGGTGTAACTAACCCCACCGTAGGCCAATTTGATTACATCCCCGTGTAATTTTTGTTTTCTGTATTTATATGTATATCTTAGAAATATGTAAATCCGGAACATAATACTTTTTTGTTTTTAATTATTTCTTATCTTTAAAAAAATAATCTTTGCATAAACACCACATTTATTGTCCAAGCACCCGGTATTTTCTTATAATTTTTAATTATGTTTTCTTAGGCTATAGGATTAAGTGCTACAAATTTTGTAGTACAAATATCTCAATATAATCACTTTTTGTAACTGCGTAAAAACACCTTTAGTTAATAATTTTGATTTATCTATAAATAAACATAATGAAGACGACATATGAAAGTTTAATAATTCGTTAGAATTTTCGAAATCGGCCCAGTAGTTTTGCTGTAATGATAAACGCGAGTTGGCCAAATTTGGCCTTAATGGCGCATGACGGTAGTGGATGTCGGTGGTGCATGACATTTAAATTAAGAAATGGGAGCTAATTTAAAAATCAAAAACGCCATAATGGGCCGTGTGGAGTCCACTGGTTAAAGCGTAGGTGCTATCTTTAACAACCCGAAAACTCGGAATCAAAAGAGTGAACAAACGATTTCATTTCTACCAACCTCTTGACACAATCTCTTAGAAAGACTATTATTTTGAAGACTAGCAATTGTAAAACAAAAAAGTGTACAAACCTATTTTCTTGAGTTAGTTTTGATTGTGGAAATAGCAGGATGTATATGCGGAATAAAATCAACTACTAAAGAAATTAACTAACTGTATCTTTCATTTTAAGGCATTTTTTTGTTATTAAATCTTCGTTTTGCGTTGTTTTTTGCTTACGTTGCGTTTTTTCTTCCTTTAGCTCTAAATCTTCAACTAAGGGCCCTTAAGGGCTAATTTTTAACTCTAAGTTTCACCGCCTACGTTAAATTGTGCGACGTTCTCGGGCAATGGCCTCGGGTCCACGATTACTAGCTCAATGAACACAACATCTAAGCACAGAGACAAAATATTTTTTATCCTCGATATCATTGACAGAATGGTAACACAGACAAGTCGCATTTCAAGGGTTTTAATGATTTCTCAAAATGCAAGATAACATATAGAAAAAACACACGAATTCCATACTTGATTAGGTTCCTCTTCACCAGCGCCGTCAAATACATTTTGAAATTTTTAACGACAAATATATTCTAAACCCACAAAAAATAACCAAGAGAGAAAAAAATAAGCGGTGGTGGCCTCAAAAACTCGAAAAAAACTGTTCGGCTTCAAAATATGGGCCTTTTACAGGCCTTGTGACTGATTTATCACGTGACCTGTTGAACTTGGCGCAAAACTGACCTCGGTCCCTATAATCTACTTTTTGATTCTGAGTAGAATGGCCAAAACAGTTTTTTTCGAGTTTTTGAGGCCACCACCGCTTATTTTTTTTCTCTCCAATTAAGAACTAACCCTCAAATTCAAAGTGGTACTTTGGGAACTAACCCGAGTATACTCTATTTGATAATGTGGTAGAACATAATTGAAGATCACAAGAAACCTTATGATCGTTTGATTATATGAATTTTCCATTAATTTTTATTCAAAAAAAAGAAATACAAAAAATAATACAATCAAAATAAAATAACGAAAGCATAATGCTCTAATTTAGAGATCACGGTGTTTTCCAAAATGTCTATCACTTTAATAAATAAATCAATTAGTCTTATTTGTTAGGGATACTCGGTACTAAATTCAAAAAATAAACAAATTAAAGAATTGAGAATGTCTTTTTTATTTATTTACGATATTTAAAATTCGTTTTGCAAAAGGTAAAGTAAAGCAAGCCAATAACGTAGCTAATATTTCCGGAACGTAAGGCACAGCCAACTTGGGTTTCACTCGCGCTATAACTATAGTTTCGGTGTCGCTAAACATATCTCCAAGCATTTGCAGCGAGCAGAAATAAATAATAAACAGGTACGAAAAACACACGAACGCCATTGCCATGTGTGCCTAAACATACTTCAAATTAAGGCTGGAACACTACGCCTTTATATTACCGGGGTAGCATATTAAGGGACACCACATTAAAGGACAGAATTGAAATTAACGGACACTTTTACCAAACAGATTCAAATTAAGGGAATATTGACATTAAAAATTCGATTAAAAACACATTAAAATATTGCCTGAGCATTTTGATACCATTTGAACTACTGTAATCAGTTTTAGGACCAAAATTCAAAGAAATGTTTACATGTAGATTGCCCAAAAACTTTTTCAGCTTAAAAAATGTGGCCACCCGAAGTTTGTGGGCAGCGGCTGCCCGGCAGCCTAATGTAGACCATGGTAAACTGGTTCATAATTTTAGACTAGACTTAGCCATTAATAATCTTACCAAAACACCTCATTTTAACTCAAAGTCCAAAATTGCAAAAAAAAAACGAATTTTAGAGTTCTCCATAAGGGTAAATACTTTTGGAAAATAAAACTTTTCACTCACCGATTTTCGAAAACCATATTTTGTATTAGCCTTTAATTTTTCACGATCAGTGAAACTAAAACTTCCAAAAAGTTTAACAACTTCGGGCTGGGCATCTTCTGGCCCAGTTTCATGCATATTTTGTGAGCTGTTTTCGGAAGATTTGCTTTTGGACAGGCGAATTCTTTCCTCAGATCTGGCCAATGAAAGACGTGATTTGCTTTGGGTTGAAATTCTCAAATCTTCCGAAGAAATATGCAAATTTTGATTTTTGACGTGTAATTTTTCAACTGCAACCCCTAGGCAGCTGTGGGATTTTTCGATTTCGAGGTCTGGTTTTTCCATTTCGAAGACTGACTTTCCGATTTCGACACTTGATTTCGAGATACCAATCGGTAATTGGTTACTTTTGACGATCGATTTCTCCATTTCGATACCCGATTTACTCTTTTCGGCACCTGATTTATCGTTTTCGGCATGCGTTTGGTTTTTATCGCCCCCTGATTTTTGGTCAAATCGGAGTACAATCAAATCACTGTCAATATTCTTTATTGCAGAACCAAGCTTTTTAACTGTTTCTTCCAACATAAATGTATGTAAAAATATGTAAAAAATAAATGTATGTAAGTAGTTACGAAATAACAATTCAAACTGACGATTCAACGAAAGTTGGAAAACAAAACACATTTAGTTGTTCTAGAAAAAATTAGTATTGATACATCATATTCAGGCGACATTATTGCGAAACTTTGAAATATATAGTGTTAGTACACCCCCTAAGGGTTTAAGTAGCCGGGGCTGAAGTAGCCAAATGCCAAGCTGTAGGGGTTATGTAGCCACTTTTTGAGGAAACCTTTTCCTGCGATTCCACCTACGCACTAAGAGATTAAAGACCCACTTAGCTTTATGTGGTCACTTTTTCTACGGAAACTTTGATGGATAATGTTAAAATCTCTGTTTTTCAAGAAATCGAAAAGTGCTAATGAAACTTTTTACTCTTAGGTGTAGGCTTTTGGAGTCTGATCATGATTTTTTCGGACAATGTCTAGTTTTTTTGAGAATTTAACCAGATTAATTTTGCCACGTCAAATATATTTACGTCTTGGAGCGTAACCGATTAAATCTCTAGTTATGTTGTCAAACAATTCCAATTAGTTGAGCTAGGAGTTAAAAAAAATCCAACTTCCTCATTCAAAAATCAGAATTAACATTTAGTAAGAATCGGTCATTGATTATTGCTCGTTCGTATCAAGAAATTTCCCGATTAGAAATTTGTTCAAAGCAAAAATGAGGATTTTTCCTTTGCTTGTTTTGGCGACTTTCGCCCAGGATTATGAGGATGAGGACATTACTGTACTCCCGACATTTAACGATAATGTGCTTGAACAGTTTGGAGATATTTCGTGGAGTCGTTTTCGTAAAATTTACAAAACACTGGATAAAAATATGAAACGAAAGTTGGAGGAACATTATCGAGTTTTACGCAGAGATTGTTTTAATTTCGGAAAATGCAGAAAGAAAACGAAACCAGACACCAGAAGTTTTGTTGAATGGGTTGGAAATGTTTAACATATCTAATAGATATACAATTAATTACAATTTGTATTATTTTTATTAACCATGTTACATGGACCATGTAACATATTCCTAGAAAAATTGTCGGTATAAAAAAAAACTGTAGGAAAAAGTAAGCATAACGGCGCAGTGCGTTGGCGATTTAACTGGAATTCCAGAAAAAAAATTTTGACATACCGTAATCTATATGAAAATTTCTAGAATTGAAAGTCATACAGGTACTTTTCTAGAATATGCCGTGTCGTAGAAACTGCTTTCGGATCTGATTTACACAAAACTAGATAACAAAAAATATTTTGAACAAAAATGGAAATATTAAACATAACGGCGCAGGGTGTAGATGGACAATTTTTTAACATATGGGAAATAATTAATACACAACGCGACACCGCCACTTCCTAAAAACCGTCGTGTTGTGTGCGCATCGTCGCGTTGTGTGCGCACCGACCACAAAATACCGGATTTTTCTTTTAAAATGGTATGGTCGATTTCTTTACAATTTGTTTTTTTCTTTTCATTGTATTTTATACTGATATTCAATTTATGTACAAAAGTACAACCGTCGCGGTGTGGGGTGTCGCGTTGTGTGCACACCGACTACTTCCGAAAAACCGTCACGCTGTGATTCATGATTTCAACCCATAAAAAGCGCATCGAATGAACCTTTGGGACGAAACGGGTGTGTGTCCAGATGCCGTCAGTGGGAGCATACCCTGGGATTATGACCTTAATACTTCCGATGATATTGAAATTACAGGAAGGACCATTCTTTTGGACCAAAGTGTTTCTGTCGGAAGTCTTGAAATTAAAGATGGTGGAAAACTCATTTTTAAGGATTATCCAGACGCCACTAATCCTCTTGTGCTTCGCGCAAAATCCATTAAAATATCGGAAGGGGGTGAACTCTGGATTGGTTCCCGATCTTGTCGGTATCAAGGCAGGACTCATCAAAATCGGTTCATAGAGGGGATGTATATTAAGGGTCGGTTCACAAGTTTATAAAAACGCCCAAACTAAGCATTCGACACCTTAATTGTCTCGCGCTGCCAACTTTGATTGGTCCCGTTACCATAGGGACGCGAAAAAAATAATAATTTCTTCCTTTTTTATTACGCGGACAATTAGGTTGAAACCGCCGCGCCGCGTTATAATATTATATAAGCATATTACAAAAATAAGTTACAGCTGCTAACTAGTTAGGTGCCTTAACACTGTTTGAACAAAACAATAGGATAGTTGGTTCGGTGGTGTACATTAGATTTGGGTATTAAACTTTCAAAATTAACTTATCTACTAAACCATGGGCCATATAAGCAACACGCCGAGCCCTGTATTGAGGAAAGGCTGATATTGTACTTTATGGAAATCGAGAAGATATGGCAGAAAATCATCAAGTAGGCACAAAGTATTTATGGCTAGCCACCGATGGCGTACTCGAAATGCACGGAAAAGAGAAGTTATCTTGGACACATCTTAATGAACACTTATTCAAAGATAATGTCCCTGCTGAACAATTACATTTTCTACAAAATAGACACAGTACCACAAACTTCGGCAACCGATTAGGTAAATAATTTTTTGTTAGACTACCTTATAATTATTTTTTAGCAAAACTAAATACAAAAGGTTTATATAANTTTCCACACAAGCCACGAATCCACAGTACCAGCTAACGCAGTACCATTTCGCAGTTTTTCGGCAATCTTTGCGTCATTGTTCATCAACCAACGGATTTTTAGAGCCGAAAAGTATTGTGCGATTGGTAGGCCACATTGTGGCCTCAGTGCGTCTTTACTCCCACTTTTTTGCACCAATTCATCAACTGTTTCTTTTTCAAGGGTTATTTTTGGCTACTATTTTAAAAATCTAAACTACACATTCGCTTACTCTTAACGCTGTTTGGCATAACAAAATCGTGTTTTTATGGGTAGGTTTTATTTCGTAAAAAAAAATCGACGCCTCGTAAATTTACGCCAAGTAGAATTATTTGAGGGTATCCAAATCAAAATTATTTTTACATTAAAAAAATATTTTCGGAGTTTAAATATAATTGTCATTTACAAATGTATTTAAACTCCGAAAATAACTTTTTTAATACAAAAATAATTTGGATTTGGATACCCTTAAATAATTCTACTTGACGTAACTTTACTAGTCGTCGATTATTTTTTTTACGAAATCAAAATTACCCTTAATTGGCGCTCCTCCTGTTTTGTTTATTTTTAGTACTGATAAATTAACCCCATCCTTTAGCTCGGGCGTCACACCAGACAATTGCCTTATGCAGGGCTTTCCCCGTCCGCCTGTCCCAAACAATAGTTGTTTCGCGTTGGTTGGTTATTCCGATACATTTTAGTTGTTCTCGTTGGTAGTTTAGTGCCAAAAATTCATCAAGTGTAATGTCGATACAGTCAAGACACGAATGCAATATTTCATCAGGACATTCTTCCACCCAACCTTCTCGTGGAAAATACTGTTTGATTTCAATCTAAAATTTAATTGAAACTAACCACACTTGAAGCTGACTTTTGTCTAAACATTCGTCTAAATGATTTAGCAATTTAATTGATTTGGCATTTATCGTCAAGAAATCTTCAAGGTAGCAGTAAATTTCGTGAAAAACATGAATTATCATTTTTAATTTGAAAAGTGTCACAAAAGTATACGGAAAAAATCCCATGTCCTAGGCTAGGCCAATTTGATAATGGAACTAGTTTTACAGTTTTCAAGATATGGGATTCGTTTTTCTTGTAAACGAATTGTATCAATAAAGTGCGCAATTGTGTTGCTTCCGATTTTTGTAGGAAAATCTGAGGGAAAAATATCGACAAAAAACGTCCAAAAGAAGGGACGGTTTGACCTTTATGGCTTTGATTTTTTGGTTTTCAAAATTGAAAATCAAAAATTCGAAACAACACGATTGGGCGAATGTGTTCAAAGATGTTTTTACAAATAAAATCAGTTCATTATCGTGAAAGCTGTGAAACTAGTTCCAAAAAAGGTAACCAAAAAATGCCAAAAAAAAAATATATTAAAATTGTCTGGTTTTTAGGGTTTTAAAGCTTATTAAGACAATTAATAATATTACTTTAATATCATGACTTCAGATATCTTAGATGAGTAAAATGTCCAAATTAAACGGAAATAACAGTTCCATTGTGTGAATACATTAGAATTTAAAATTCAAAACCAATTACCTGATTGCTGGCAACAACTTCTTGTGTCTTCAAGTTAAATATCAGGAACCTCGTGGAACTCGTGCCTTGATCAATAGCACCCACAAACTGGTCGGTTGGATTTACACCACTCATTCTTTCTCAACAAACAGATTCAATAAAACGAACAAAAAAACGAAATTATGACTAAAAAACGAACGAAAATAAAACGTTTTTTTACTAAAAACTAGTAAACAAAACAAATGAGACTGCTGTATCAAAATAAAACACAAACTAGAAAATTTGACATCTGTATCCTGAATGTCTTTTTCGGAAGTGCCAGAGTTCTTTTTTGATTTCTTGGTGACTGAAAATGCGGTTAAGTTATTGCACTTTTTTTACAAACCAATCATATATAAATAGTGATGTAAGGGGGCAATGAAGCGTAAACGTCGG
>SCLG01000493.1:91624-105872 GCA_004367875.1 Oikopleura albicans | reverse complement strand
CTAAGTGGACGGAACTGAGGGAAACTAACTTGAAGGCACAGTGGAGACAAGGATCAGAGGGATATTAACTTGACGGAACTGCGGGGACAAGGATCAGTGGGCTCTTTCTTTCATTCTTTCTCTCCGAGGAAGGCAGCGACAAAGTCGCGCGCTGAACTCAAGAGAGTACACACTCCCAGGCTTAAGTCTCTAGGAGGAAGGCAGCGACAAGGTCGCGGGCTGAACTCACAAGAGGACACACTCCCCAGGCTCAAGTCCAGCCTTTCTCTGACTTGAGTTATCCCTGCCTCATAATTATAAAATTTTGGTTATAGCTTAGTGAGAGATTAAGCTAGCGGGGACACGGCTGAGAGGACGGAACTTTGGGTCTAAGGCTAAGTGGACGGAACTGTGGGGACAAAGAACTGAGGAAACTTGGTTTGGCGGACCTGCAGGGACAAGGATCAGTGGGGTCTTGCTTTCACTTTTTCTCTCCGAGGAAGGCAGCGACAAGCTCGCGCGCTTAACTCAAGAGAGTACAACTCCCAGGTTTAAGTCTCAAGGATGAAGGCAGCGACAAGGTCGCGCGCTCAACTCACAAGAGGACACACTCCCCAGGCTCAAGTCCAACCTTTCTCTGACTTGGGTTATCCCTGCCTCATAATTAAAACATTTTTATTTATAGCTTAGTAAGGGACTAAGCTAGCGGAGACAGGGCTGCGCGGACGTAACTTTGGATCCACGGTTAAGTCGACGGAACTGCGGGGGTAAGGAACTGAGGGAATCTAGTGTGGCGGAACTGCGGGGATAAGGATCAGTGGGCTCTTACTTGCACATTTACTCTCCCAAGCATAAGAACAAGTCTCTAGGAGAGAAATACAGCGAGGAAGTCGCACGCAGTCAAGAGAGTACACACTCCAAGGCTTAAGTCTCTAGGAGGTAGGCAGCGACATGGTATCTGGGCCTGAGAAACAAAATGGCACCAAGGGCATCGCTCCATTTTGTGTAAAGCTTGCCCCGATCGGTTAGTTTAAGTCTTCCGCTGGTACAAACTGAACATGAAAATGAGATAGAGACCCTAAGGTGTAATTCCGTGTCGCGATTTTTCGAATTGGTAAGCTTAAAAGATCGCTTAAAGATCTATTTGCGATATGCCATTGCAAAATTAGAATACGTATTAAAGTATATGGGTGTATTGGTAAATGAGGCAGTAAATGGCAGTATTTTTCAATCGATGAACTATTGTTTATCTTTGTACATGAAATTTGTATTCTTGCAAAAGAGAAGACAGGTTGGTCATGGCAGTCGCGACTCCTAAAGTTCCACCTAATAAAGCAAACTGCGACCGGGGATCATTTCCAAGTGCCGGCTCTGCCAATAGTAAGTTCTTTAGGCAGCTATTGATGAAGTGCCGGCGAGTAATTGACGGAGTTAAATTTTTTTCTTCCGCAAAAGCATCCAGAATTTGGTTTTCCGACGGGCCGGACGGAAATGATCGCTGAGATGAAGCATACGTACTGATCTCAGCCAGAACTCGTTTTGACTAAGACAAAATTTTTATCAATAACATAACTGGGCGATAAGGCTTAAAGGACCGCAGTGTCAAGACTTAACGGTGTTAGGAGTAAGCATCATTCTTGAATCACTGATCTAACAGACAGTTCAAGAATTTTGGGCTAACTAAGTCGGGTAAATTTATTTTCACTCTTTTTGTCCAAGGAGCATTAAATTTATAAATTACCTCTTCTATTCGCTCGTTGACTTTGTCAAGCTTTTCTTGTTCGACCTCGTTTGTGACTCGAATGGCCGTTTCATGAACGTGGTTGCGCTCAGCAAAAGCCAAATCCATGATTTCCAAACTATCTGGTCGACCGAAAACGTAGTCATACGTGTGGTTGAACATCGATATGGCTAAATCAGTTCGGGTCTCGACCTTACCACCATTAGGGTTATATACCCTGTCTAAAGTCGAGAAAAAAGATTCAGCCATCTGATTACACAGTGGCAAATTTCTTCCTTCGTCACTCAGGATATCTTCGTCCCAGGACTGCATGATATTTTCAACATATGTAGCAGCTGGAGCCAGTAAGCGCTTGATGCTATCTCCAAGACGCTTTTCATCGCCGTCATCCTCATTCGCCAACAATGTTTTGATAAAACACTCGGGCGAGCCATCAGTAGCAATATCGAGGCCAGACACTGAAATTTTAAATTGAATGACTGCAAAATTAAGTTTAGTTTTTCGAAAGTGTAATCATTATGTCGACTACGTCGCTAGCCTATGTTCAAGGTTTATAAAAGCAGTATAACTTGGCGAAATGGGCCGTAGAGCTACAGATAGGTAATAAGATATCAAAGCTTACCATCATTATTTTGACGAAAAAAGTAATTGTCGGAAGTGCTGGTTAGGACTGTGGCAGGATCACTGGAGTCTCTTAGTATCACAGAAAGATCAATGAACGTCTTGACTTTCTCGATTGTGTCACTAGCACCCCGGCTCTGCTTTTGCACCATACGCCATAGTGGCTGGATCACCAAAAACCATAGCCCGGCCATTGCGAGAAGGTCGCACTTGATAACATTTGCGTCAGGTCCAGTGAGTAAAGTCCAGAGCGTTCGTAGTTTGGTATGATTTTCATCTAACTGCGAAAAATGAACGAGTTGGTCATACCATTTTAAGATCCTGTAAGCATTCTCACACGATTGACTGAATCGACTACCATGTTCTTGGTGAAACCGACAACCCGGATGAAGTTGGCACCATTCGGCATGGCTTTTGTCATGATTCGAAGCCAGGCACTGCGAAACTAATTTCAACACATTTTTGCTCGGTTGACATAGCGCTTGCCGCATCTTGCGCTCGCAACTTGCAATCAGATGCTAAAAAGATATTATATACAAATGTGTAAGCTAGAGTGAAGCTGTCCAAAATGGACGAATCAATCTCCGTTGTAACAATGCGTGATCAACCGAAAGGTTAAACCTCCAACACTAAGTAAACCTGTCCCCTAAATATTCTACGAAATTCTAATGAAAAATTTTTTAAAAATCTAAAAAAAAAATTATGTACCATTGAGCAATCGCCTAAAAATGCTGTGTACGTCTCGTCCTGTAGAATACGTTGAATCAATTCGACTATGCACCGGCGTGTGAGGCGAGCCGTATTACAGGAATCCGACAGAATTAATTCGACTTTTCGCAGTACACTAAAAAGCCATTCGGCTGGGCTGCCATCAATAACTCCGAGACGATGGCCACGACGAGCAAGTCGAACAATTGCTTCCACTACCTGGGACGCCTGAACTCGCGCCTGTGCATTAACGTACTCTGGGGCGCCAATCATCATTCCCTGCCCAAAATGATTGACTAACAACACCCCAAGAATATGTTTTCGGGACCCACCGGCTCGACCTTTGTCAGTACCATCAAAGGCTACCGCCAGGGATGTCGCTTCGGACGCGAATTGCACCGCTTGAATCGTATTCACGGTGTTACAATCAAGCAAACAGTTTTGCATTGTTGACTTACCCGGCATTGTTACCGACGCCAAAACAGGGATGTTTTCCTTCAATAACTCAAGAGTCATTGCTGCTTGGCGGGTGCTGTTTTTGGCTTTAGACAAACTGCCGAAGATATACCGTCGGAGTGGCGCACTGACTTTACCAGACTGGCCACGATCGAATTCTGTAATGGAGGGCGAAGATAGACGCCGCAGCTTTGGCGGCACGGCGGATTCACTTTGGAGCTTACCTTCCAGAAGTTTTATGCTAATTTATACTAAGACAGAGTAAAACGAGTTTATATAACAAACCGATCATTAGCAGCACGATTTTCTGCGCGAAGGGCCTCAACTTCTTTTTTGAGCAGTATATTTTCCGCTTCGAGGAGGCTTCCCCGTGTCTCATTATGCGGATGAGGCGAATCAGCCGAAAGGTTTGGCGAGGCATCGTCCATTGGTAAATCAATGTCCGGCGCAATTGTATCCCGGAAACCCCGCATAGAGAAAAAAGCATTCTCCTTCTGCCCAACAATGTTCTTTATGGCTGTCGCGACCTTGTTCGATTTGCAATAACGGTTTCGAGCAGCAAGCTCTTGAGTTTCAGTATCAACTACCGATTCGTTATGCAAGTCAGAACAAGGAACGCGCAACCCATTAAGAGAAAGCACATCCTTGGCCACTGTTGGGAAAATAGATTCAACATTTCTAGTATATATATAAACTTTCCCGAAATAAAACTACGTTTCGAACGACAATGGCCGAACACAGCAATAGTCGTGCGCCTATTGTACGATCTACCTAAAGACTCAATAAATTTTCATAAGATACTCTACTTGACCTGCAGCGGTTAAGCTGACTGAACACCTCGTTTGGCACAACAGTTGGGGTAACAGTCAAACCCGCGCTTATAAAAGATCTGTACGGGGGACAGCGATGCTTTACCTAACGTTACGTATATTTTGAACGGGTTTCTAATTCTAACACAAAAAAGTATTTTCTCAACACTGTCCTTAACAATTGGCATCACCTCGGCACAAATTTTTTTTGGTACGGGATGGGGAGTTAATCCATTTTCTTTCCGTTGCTCTAACGCGGAAAGCCACTTCGTCAATTTTTCGAGCTGATGTGGATCAACAAAAACAGCTGAGCCTTTCTCGTCTGCATTCAAACGCTCAAAAGCCACACTCGTAAATGTGACGTACACATCGATGACCGTTCTAACCATGAGCGACATTGGCTTAATGTTTTATTTTAATCTTCGCACAAATAATTCTCTCGGACATAATTCTCTCAAAAGCAACTCTCGCAAAAATAATTCTTTCAAAAATAATTCTCCCAAAAAAAAACTCTCACAAAAATAAATCTCTCGAAATTAATTTTCTCACAAAATTTTCCCTCCAAAATTTAGTTTGCTCTTCCCCTTTCGACGACGTTTTTTTGAATGATTAAAATTTTTCTCATTGTGTATGTGTTATGTTTTTTCAAGTAATTTGAGAAAAACCTATCACAGGCAAACTTTCTTCAAGTTATCTGAGAAAAGCCAATCACAGGCTTACTTTCCTCAGAATTCTAGAAAAAAAGCCACAAAAAAATTAGAAAAAATTTTTTTTACTCGATTTTTTATACAAATGTCGATTTTTAGTGGAATTTTACCACCCCTATGTCAATTTTGACGGGCTTTATTAACCAGTAATTACGCAATCACGTGCCAAAAAAACTAGAGATACCCAGTTCCTAATATTCTAGAACATTTTGTTTGAAGCCAAAAAATCACGATTTTTTCCTTAATCAGGGAAAAAATCGTATTTTCGAGAATTCGCCAGCTAAATGTCATCGATTGTTCTAGTGGATGTTATACATAGATGATCAATTTATCACGTGCCAAAAAATTGGAGATACCCATGGCCTCATATTCTAGAAAATTGCGTTTTAAACCAGAAAATGACGATTTTAGACGTGGAACGGAGATAAAATGATAATTTCAAGATTTCGCCAGTTCGCCGTCAATTTTTTTTCTTGTGGATATTAACAAACAATGATTGAGCTATCACTTGGCAAAAAAACTGGAGATACCCATAGCCTCATATTCTAGAAAATTACGTTTGAAATCGAAAAATGACGATTTTTGATGTGGTCTGGAGAGACAAAACGACCATTTCGGGTATTCGCCAGTTCGGCGCCAATTTTTTGTTAAATGGATATTATAACACACACATCAAGCTATTATGTGGCAAAAAACTGGAGACAACCATGTCCTCATATTCTAGAAAATTGCGTTTGAAACATAAAAGCGACTTTTTCGGTGCCTAGGGGTTAAAAATCGGGGGTGGTCCATATAAAGTTTTTTCATCAGTGGATCAAGCTCTATATGCTAGGGTGTCTAATTAATTGATTCGGGCACGCTTTGAAATTGGCGGATTTCCATGTNTCATTTGGATTGGCCAATTTCCCCATATAATCGTTGTTTGCTCCACGAGTTAAAAACCTTACAAAAATACATTTAGCTACAATATATTAATAGAGTATATTAATAAATTTTTAAACCAACAGTCAGGGGTTTCATAATCCGTTAAAAATTTAAAAATTTATTTACTAGTTTTAGTGCAATGATGAAATGAAATCAGCCCACATGTGGGCAGAACGGACCATGACAGTTAACAAGTAAGAGTTGATATTAAAAAGCAGTTTTACCAATAATTTCTCTATTTTGAGTGCAATGATAAACATAAAATAATTTATTCAATCTCGTAAAAACGTGTATTTTAAAATTGTGTTAAAAAATACGCTAAGGGCAGATTTATTAAACTTTTAAAAACATCATCTACGTATATGGTTCTATTGAATTTACATTTATTAGTGTTATAAAATTACTTGTTTTTTTTAAATTTTATTTACTGGTATTTACGTATATTATTTACATTTGTATGGGGACAAATACTCGAAAAATTGCGTCCTTAATTAAAAACCCATTGAAATAATTCGATTTTATCGGTGTTTCTAATTACTTAAAATATTCCAACGCACTGCCTTCATTTTAAAAATTCAGAGTAAAAAAGCCAAATCACATGTTTTCTTGGGTTTCGACCGTAGTGAAAATAAAAAAGGTTCCCCACTGATTTGCCAAGAAATGAAATAAAAAAAAATAGAATTTAATTTTTTTTTGTTAATAATGTCCTTAAAAGTTAAATTTGGGCAAATGGAGGAAAAAAGAGATTGTATCTGAAGTATTACTTGGAGTAATTTAGACCAATTTGTGTAAAAACTTTGTTGAACAAAAATGAGTTTTCAAAACAAGTTTATAAACAAAAATCCCCCAAAAACACTTTTCAGGGTATTTTTGTTTATAAACATGTTTTGGACACGCATTTTTGTTCAACAAAGTTTTTACCCAAATTGATCTAAATCACTAAAAGTAACATTATTATTTGCTGAAATGTATCTATTTTCTACGTGGGGCTTTTTTGTTATTTTCAGCAGTCAATCCCGTGAACATGTTAATTGCAGGGAATACATAATTAGTACAAAATTTTATGTTCTAATAAATCGCCGACAAAAATGTATATGTTGGGGGGAGTGACTTGTTTTTGAAAAATCATTTTCGATAAACATTTAAATTGGCGACGAAAAGTTACCCAAAATTGAAAATTTTATGCTCATTTTTAATATGTTTAACTCTTTGATTCCACAAATTTGCCTCGGATTTTTTTTCGATTTGTTTATAGCCAATCAGCACCTATTATGAAATGGTTTTTCATCGAAATGATTTTTTCTGAAATGAATTACTGCCATATGTTCGACTTTATAATATTTTGCTTTGGTGTGATTTTTTTTTTGCGTTCAACTTTTTTTCGAATAAACAACTAGAGTTTTAAAAATGCAAAAATTATTATAGTGAAATTGCACTGGTAGGTTTTGGGGAAAGGGCGACTTGTAAATAACATCAAAAACAGTTGAAAACGGACACTTTATGACCATTAGCCCCAATACGGACGCTATTTTCGATACAGGGGGGTCTGGTTATAAGGTCACAAGGTGTGACCGTTATAAGGTCAAGTCATCTTTTTTTGCACTAAGGTCAAGTCATTTTTTTTCTTGCATAAGGTCAAGTCAATTTTTTTTTAAGTATGTGTTTTAGGAAAAAATCTTTGGAATCATGTCTTTTTACGCCTTTTTTCTATAAATAGTGTCTTTTTAAAGATTTTCTAGAGTGGAGACCATAATTTTTTGGGGAAAATCAAATTTTATTAAAATTTTCTTTAAATGGTAATAAGGTCAAGTCATTTTTTTTTGAAGTGCATTTAGGTCAAGTTATTTTTTTCGGGCTTGACCTTATAACCAGACCCCCTGTAATCAAAAAAGTCCGTATTGGAACTAAGGACTGTAATTTTGCGTTATGCTAATTACTCACAAAAGTTAACACCGAGTTTACCTTAGAATGGCCGAATCGGGAAAAGATTCGGAAATTGTTGCATTAGAGAAAGAATTCCAAGAAGTCATATCCGAGTTAACGGATGATCCGAACTTAACCCGCTTCCGCATCGAATACGAAAAAGTCCACGAAGCCCTCAAAAAGTCTCTCTCGTCCAATGAGCGGCTTCAGCGGCAGTGTCGCGAGTTAAATGCAGAAATTGTCGCAAACTCGGCAAAAGTCGCCCAGGCAGTCAAGCTGAGTCAAGACGATCAAGCAACGATTGAGCAACTCAAGGCCGAGTTAGAAAAGGCCTGGCGGTTAGTTGACGGCGCGCACGACAAAGAAAATCGCGCGCGCGAAACAATTCAACAACTCAAGCGCGAAATTGCGAATTTGACCGATCTTATTGAGTCTGGAAAATTGTCAAATGCGGAAAAGGCAGATGATGAACGGGATTTGAGTGGGACACTAGATGGCGAGAGAAAGTCAAATAGTCAGCTCATTCAAGAGGTTACCGTTTTGCGTGAAAAACTTCAAGTCGCAGATGAAAATTGCGTTCGTCTTGAAAGGTCAGTTTGTTTTTGGTATATTTTTTCTATATAAATCATGTCTTTTTGCATTTTTTTTCTCAGCACATTAGGTCCTAAAGTTTACGTCTTATGACGAAAAGAAAAAATACTGGTCTACATTTAATTCTGATGGTTATAAGGTCTACAGGGGGTCTGGTTATAAGGTCACAAGGTGTGACGGTTATAAGGTCAAGTCATCTTTATGATGGCTTTGGCAAAACCATATCTTTAAAAAAATTTTTGAATGGTTATAAGGTCAAGTCAATTTTTTCGGGCAAAATCATATCTTTTTAATTTTTTTTTAATGGTTATAACTTATAAGGTCAAGTAAATTTTTTGGAGTGGATTAAGGTCAAGTCATTTTTTGCGGGGCTTGACCTTATAATCAGACCCCCTGTAACTTTTTTTGAAATTTAAATTGTGTTAAAGTGAAAATGGCGAGGCTCAATCGATGTCTGCCCAGTTGCGGGATGAAGTGTTACGTAAGAAAAATGAACTAATCAAAGAACAAAAACAAAATGACCACCTGAAGAAAGACTTGGACGTCGCCCAAGAGCAAATTGGTGAGACTGAAAAGCGCGTCGAAGTGTCGGACCGGAAAATGTCCGAATTAAGGGCCCAAATCAAAGCTACCGACCGACAAACGAGAGATCAAAGAATTGAAACAGAACGCAGAATCAAAGAAAATAAACAGCTGGAAGAGAAGGCACGGTTTCAATACTAAGGTCAAATCAGTTTTTTGGGCTTGACCTTATAACTACATCCTTGTATTTCTTAAAAAAAACGTACACGTGGTTATTATTATAAGGTCTTGATTTTCACCACTATAAGGTCACGTAATTTTTTCTAACTGTTAGTTTTAGTTATAGCCAAATGAGTTTGTAAGCGCCTTAAGGTCAAGTGCCCACTGTCAAAAATAAGGGTGGTTATAAGGTCAGCCATTTTTCTGTTATAAGGCCTAAAGAAAGAATAATATGATCTTGACCCCTAAATGACCTCAGAAATGTGTGAAATAGCAATCATTTTTTTGTATTCAAAAGCGGCACTTAACAGTCATCCGCATCTGGGGTAGCTAGCTACCCAATTGGCTCTAGCGGGCCAAACAATAAACTGATTTTTTTGATTATTATTTTATTTTGAAACCCTGTTCTTCTTCTCTTACTGGGGTGATTTTCAACCTTAACTCTCGTCCTCCACGGACCCAAACGTAATAACAATTTTCTAAAAAAAATAATTTTCTCCCAAATAAAAACGTAAAAAAATTTTTGATTTCAAATCCGTTGCCTTTTTTTGTTATTATCACAAGCCGTTCTCTTTTTATTTAGAAATAAAGTGAAAATGGGTAGCTAGCTACCCAATATGCGCATGGCTGTTAAGGCATCAGGGACTGTAATTCCCAGCCATTATAATCGCTTATTATTTTTTTTGATTTGATTTAAATTTGAAATCGCATTGAAGATCAACCAACTGAAACAAAAAATCGACATTCTTGTTCTCGAAAATGATCGAACCCAGCAGGAAATCACGGAACAAAAGAAAGTGATCCACTTGAAAGAAGTGGAAATTAACGAAATAAAGAATGAAACGGCAAAAGTGAAAAAACAAAAGGATGTAGTGTCCCGAAAGCTCATGGCAGTTGATGAACAAAAAGTACAAGTTGAAAAACAACGGGATCAATTTAAACGCGAAGCCACCAAACTAGAGGTATTGAAAATTGATCAGAGCGTTTTCTTACAAGGCTTTGGATATAAACTCGGTGAATTACAGGGGCGTCTGGTTATAATATCAAAAGGTTTGACCGTTATAAGTAGGGTGCCCGCAGCTTTCGAGTTTTGGGATACTATAAACAATATAGAAAAATCCAAGATAGCCATCAGGTAGCATTTTCGATGAACTTTTCGAAAATTTGGGGTGGGTCGAAAATTTTTCGAGAATTTTATTTTGCTGAATATGGGTCCAAAAGAAAGAGCTCGATTCACTGATCACGGTGATATAGACGGTTTTTTTTAACTGACTGCGAACGTGTGTTCAACTTCTGATAGAGTTATCCGAATGAAATAATTTTTTTTGCACCTGATAGCTAAATATGGGGCATATGCCCTTAAAGGAGCACTTTTTTTAGTTAGGCCTTGGTCCGCCGATAAATCGCCGGACAAAACAGAGAGAAACCAGTATTTGATGTTTTGTCCGGCGATTTATCGGCGGACCAAGGGCTAACTCAAAAAAGTGCTTCGTTAAGGGCAGATGCCCCATATTTAGCCATCAGGTGCAAACAAAAATTATTGCATTCGGATAACTCTATCATTGCGAGAAGTTGAACACAAGTTCGCAGTCAGTTAAAAAAAACCGTCATATACTTTTAATAGGTTCACGACCAACAAATGTTAAAAATACCTTAGTTATAAGGTCAAGTCTGAATGTTTTTACTAAAAACTTTTTAGGAAAAGATCTTTAAAATCATGTCTTTTTACGCTTTTTTAATGAATGTTATTGGTGCACCTTACTAAAGCTTAAAGTTTTATGGTCGTATTTATTTCAGAAATTATGTTATGAAAATTCATTTTTAAAGGGGTATTTTATCTTAAGACCTCATAACCCAACCCCGTGTATAATTTTATTTTTCAGTCGGAGCGTGACCAAGCGGGCCAACAAGGTGAACTTGACCGGAAAGAGATTGAAAAACTGGTCCGAGATCGGGACCTGTTGAATAAAAATCTGCTCAAAGCAGCAAGTCAAACCCAAAAACAACTGGGCCTCGTTCGCCTACATGAACAGCAAAAGAACAACTTGGAGCAAGAAATCACGCAATTTCGGGATGAAGCCGGAAAACAACGGAAAATCATTTATCAGCTCGAAAAAGAACGCGATCGATATATCAATGAGGCCTCTGAACTTACCCAAAAAGTTTTACAAAATATGGAAGATGTTAAAGCGAGGGTTCAAAATATATTTNAATGTACACGTGGTTATTATTATAAAGTCTTCATTTTCACCACTATAAGGTCACGTAATTTTTTCTAACTGTTAGTTTTAGTTATAGCCACATGAGTTTGTAAGCGCCTTAAGGTCAAGTGCCCACTCTCAAAAATAAGGGTGGTTATAAGGTCAGCCATTTTTCTGTTATAAGGCCTAAAGAATGAGGAATATGATCTTGACCCCTAAATGACCTCAGAAATGTGTGAAATAGCAATCGTTTTTTTGTATTCAAAAGCGGCACTTAACAGTCATGCGCATCTGGGGTAGCTAGCTACCCAATTGGCTCTAGCGCGCCAAACAAACGGATTTTTTTGATTATTATTTTATTTTGAAGCCCTGTTCTTCTTCTCTTACTGGGGTGATTTTCAACCTAAACTCTCGTCCTTCACGGACCCAAACGTAATAACAATTTTGTAAAAAAAATATTTTTCTCCCATATAAAAACGTAAAAAATTTTTTTGATTTCAAATCCGTTGTCCGTTGTTTTTATTATCACAAGCCGTTCTCTTTTTATTTAGAAATAAAGTAAAAATGGGTAGCTAGCTACCCAATATGCGCATGAGTGTTAAGGCATCAGGGCCTGTAATTCCCAGCCATTATTATCGCTTATTATTTTTTTGATTTGGTTTAAATTTGAAATCGCGTTGAAGATCAACCAACTGAAGCAAAAGATCGACATTCTTGTTCTAGAAAATGATCGAACCCAGCAGGAAATCACGGAACAAAAGAAAGTGATCCACTTGAAAGAAGTGGAAATTAACGAAATAAAGAATGAAACGGCAAAAGTGAAAAAACAAAAGGATGTAGTGTCCCGCAAGCTCATGGCAGTTGATGAACAAAAAGTACAAGTTGAAAAACAACGGGATCAATTTAAACGCGAAGCCACCAAACTGGAGGTATGGAAAATACAGCCGTATCGCCCATATCTTGACACTTTCTGATGATTCAAAGGGCCTTAAATCTGTCAAGATATGGGATGTCTGTTAAGATTTGTGCCATCTGTCACGATATGGTAGCACCGACTGTTCGACCACCTCTGTGTATAGTCAAAAACAGTTTTAGAATTATTTCTCGGATTTAAAATGATGACATGAAAATTTATTACAGGGGACTGGTTATATGGTCACAGTGTGTGACCAAAATAAGGCCAAGTCAGTTTTTGCACTAAGGTCAAGTTTACTTACGTATTTTTCTTTGTACAAATATCAAGTCAGTTTTTTTTTTGAGAAGTATGCTTTTTTGAAAAAAAAAATCTTTAAAATCATGTTTTTTACACTTTTTTGTGATTTTGTCCCCAAGTCATTAATATAATTACTTATATAACTTATATGATTTGAAAATGCAATAAGCATAACCTCAAAGTTGCGTGTGTAATTTTGTTTTTCAGTCGGAGCGTGACCAAGCGGGTCAACAAGGTGAACTTGACCGGAAAGAGATTGAAAAACTGGTCCGAGATCGGGACCTGCTGAATAAAAATCTGCTTAAAGCAGCAAGTCAAACTCAAAAACAACTGGGCCTCGTTCGCCTACATGAACAGCAAAAGAACAACTTGGAGCAAGAAATCACGCAATTTCGGGATGAAGCCGGAAAACAACGGAAAATCATTTATCAGCTCGAAAAAGAACGCGATCGATATATCAATGAGGCCTCTGAACTTACCCAAAAAGTTTTACAAAATATGGAAGATGTTAAAGCGAGGGTTCAAAATATATTTTTAATTAGTCAGGTTAAGTCAGTTTTTTCCTAGGGAAATCAGGTCTTTTTTAACCTTTTTGGGTCGAAAAACCGTTAAAAATGTTTTTAAAAAAGGTTGGTTATAAGGTGAAGTCATATTTTTGGTGGGAAAAGCGTTAAAATGCTTTAAAAATAGTTGGCTATAAGGTCAAGTCATTTTTTTGGTCATAAAACCGTTAAAAATGGTTGGTTTTAAGGTCAAGTCATTTTTTGGTTGAATATCCGTTAAAAATTTTTCTTAAAAAATCATGTCTTTTTTCACTTTTTTTTTTTGAGTGAAGAGTCTTCCAAGTGCATTACGATCAAGTCAGTTTTGTTTCATAAAACCACATCCCTCTGTACCATGAAAGTTTTTGACCCCACGAAAAAAAAACCGGGTCCCAAATTGAAACTTTTCCATATTTTTGAACTCTAAGTAAAGTCCGCGAAATGCAAATTTTTGACTACAAGAAAAAAATTGCGGAGTCCGAAACGCGTCTGAAACAGCAACAAAATTTGTATGAGGCGTGCCGCGCCGACCGTAACCTTTATTCGAAAAATTTAATCGAAGCTCAAGACGAAATCACCGAAATGAAACGAAAACTGAAAATCATGAATCATCAAATCGACCAGTTGAAGGACGAAATTGGCAGTAAAGAGGCACAATTTACCAAGACAATGTTGGACTTTCAAAAAACCCAGAAGGAAAAAGACGCACTTAAAGGAGATATATCGAATATGAGAGAGCGACAGCGAGAAAGGTTTGATTCAAATGGTCACAAGTTCGAATCTTAATCGTACACATTTTTTTTTAATTTTTTTTTACTTTTTTTGCCGAATAACATTTTCGCCTTTTTTTAGTCAAGCTCAACTGCTGGATATGGAAAAAGAAATCTCTCGTCTCCAGGTGATAATTCGCGAAGCAGATGCCGAACGAAAAAGACAACAGAAAGAGCTTGACCAAGTTGTCACCGAAAGAGATATTTTAGGCACACAATTAGGCTTGGTTCACAAGAGTTAAATATAGCATGGTTAATACTAACAATATGGAGGGAGATTTGCTAACAAAATTATTGTTTTTCGAACATTTTTTGAAATGAT